>PVIC010009366.1:0-45756 GCA_004025085.1 Thryonomys swinderianus
TGTGTGCATGTGTGCGTGTGTAGGAGGGCTTGGACTCTCTTTCTCTTTTGTTATGGGGGAGAACAGGGAGCAGATTGGAACAGGTTGTAACACTTCCGCATGCCTGTGTCCCGGTGCTTATTTCATAGTGCTGTCTGCCAATTGGCGTCTGGATCCCTTGCCTCTTTGATTTATGTATTTATTGTAAAGCAGCCAAATTTCGGAGAAGAGGAGAGGATATTCTAATTTAATAGTAAGAGCAAGGTGTAATTTCTTATAAATGGAAGGAAGTGCACCCACATCTTTATTTGATGTCAGAAAAAGAGAATCTGTTCAGGGCTTTCTCCACCCATTTAAACATTAAGACATAAGATGGCATTTAACCAAATGAATACCTCAGTGCTTTTATGAGACATGATCATCTTATTTTTGTAGGTGTGATTTTTAAATCTGGTACGTATTAAAAACTAAAGATAAGGAGAATAAGAAAAAAAGCCCTTAATCTTCCAAACAAACAGAGGCCTTCGATTCCAGACCAATCACTATTTTTCCTTTTTAGAGGGCTTAAAAATAGGTCTTACAGAGAAGCATGTGTTTGCCTGTGAGAGCTAGTGGACACTGCAAAATTCAGGGGTTGAAACAGCTGGAAAGGCCTGAATAGGTCCGTGGAAATAGTTGGAAGGTGAAGAATAAAAATGACTACAGTGGTAAACAATCCCCACACTCCCTGAGGCAGCAGGCTGGGAGGTCCTTGTTTGCCTGACTTGTATCAAGAGCTCCCGTGGGACCCCATCCCCGTTGTCTTTGTGGGGATATTTTCTACCTTGGATACTACCCTCCCTGGCCGTCCTCCACATAAAGTAAATTTATTCTTTCAGGCTGAGTGGTGCTGCCCAGCGAAATGTCAGAGTGTGGTGGGGAGGGCTGGCCGGACAGAAGCACAAGCCAAGCCTGAGTGTGGGTCGGTGCTTTCCTCCCCTCTCCCAGCATCTGTACCACACCAGGGGGCCCAGTTAGTGTGTGCTGCAGATGCAAAATTCCATTCATCTGGTTTTGAAATGTGAAATCCTCTCTGTCCCTCTCATCCATTCTGAATAATTCCGGGTAGCCTTTGTTTCACCTCTGCATGTGCTGTGACTTTGGAGAGACAAGTTCTGAGTGTGGGCTCAGGTTCTGGTTTTGGCTTTGCAATGCCTGACTATCTCAACTGCAGCATGCCTCAGTTTCCCCTTCATTCAAAATGGGTATAATAGTATTTGTCTCCTTACCTCTTGCGGTCATGGTGAAATTCAAATGAAGTTACAGATGTAAAAGTAATTAGGAGATAGGCTCTATGCATGATCATTATTACTTTTATTTGCAGTCCTGCATAACCACATGCTTCTGCTAAGGACATGGTCTGAAATAGGAAAGGAAATAAGAGCTACATCGGACTGTAACCTTGGGGTAGAAAAATCCCCTTATTCTGTTTCCTCTTTCTGGAGAGAACTTGATGTGATCAGGTCATTGCATGTAAAATGCTTTAAGAATGTGATCTGTACTTCATCATTTTAAAATTCAAACATTCCCGAGCCTTTTTTCCCCTCACCCCGTTCATATTTATCTTCTTGGTCTTGCCTTCATTGGGTACCACATTTGTATTGATAAATTGTAGGTAGTGGGAGATGTATTGATGGGATGGAGACAGTTCAAAATGTAGAGTGCTGTGGCTTTGCATATCATTACACCTAGCTAGCTTTTTGCCTCCTGAAAGCTGTCGATTTGTGCATTATTGCTATTCAGGCTGATAAATGACAGTAATTGTTCTTAAGTTGAAGAGCTGGTTTAATATGCTGTCTGGCCTGGGAATTTCCTGAGCACCAGGGTTAAACTAGTGCTCCACTAGAGCTAGCAAAATGACCCTTTTTTTCATCGCAGACTATAGAGTTAATTGAATTACTCGCTATTCATGCAGTTTGTAGCCTTGATTCTAAAGATACCATGTGCTATGTAGCAGGGGGAGCGTTCTACAGTGTTCAGGGTAACCGTGGGCCCTGTTCAAGGACATGCCCCCCTTCTCGGAGTGGGGGCCCTTACCATTCTGCAGCTCAGCTTGCTGTCTTGTTCTTGGACTCGCTGCAGGGTACTTTTGGGTAGTGGCTACCCCGGCCACACAGCCCTAAAGGGTAGCAAGATCCCTGAATCTGCTGAGACAATTTTTTTCTGAGGCTCTTTGGTATCTTTTCTAAGATCAGAGCACTTGAGTTTCATGCATTTTATTGTGTTTGATTCTTTAAACTTTTGAATTTGGAACTTGTTTTATGATTTAAATGGTGATTAAGTTACTGCTATCGGTGGCAAAGCCCCAGACACAGGTCAGTCTGTGTTTTCACTCCTGTTGACTCAACCTCTAACCCAGTCATTCCATTCCAAGGGCTCCTTCAAGCCATCTTCTTAAACAGAAGTTACCTTCTCTTGGCCAAAGGTGGAGAAGGAATTGGCTTTAGAAACTGGAGAAGATCACTGGTCCTTGGAGGAATGGTTTGTTGGATTCTACAGTGTTGGGTGGATTTCCAGAAAAGTAAGCTCTTTGCTGTCCATCTGACAATCTTATCTTCATGGTATTTCTGGGCTGGTTGTCCCCATGGAAACCCAAAGCAAATGCAAAGCAAATTAGAAACCCAGCTTTTCTTATTGACCTCATCTCTGAGATGACTTGTTAAAAATGTTCATATTTGCTTCTGCCTGGAGCTGAGTGTCTCTTTCTCCAAAGCCTAGACCCTCCACTTCTGTCCCATTTTGGAATGTTAAAATCAGGTTGTTTTTCTCTTATACTTCTTACTTCTTCCTCATTCTCTCCCTAAATGAAGGAAAGCGTTGGGTACCAAGTGGCATTCCATGCCTTGACTGGTCACATTTCCCTTCATTCTGTCTAATTTAAAAGTTTGGAAAGCTCTTTCTTCGTGCCTTCTCAAGCTGCCATGTGCCCACTGGAGCAGGACTGAGGGAGAGAGGGAGAAAGTCTGCCATGTAGAAACATTAACCATTTCTCATCATCTAAATTCATAAAAATCCATCTTAGGCTACCTGACAAGATATGAGATAATGAAAGAAGATTGCTTACATGTAAATCATTTGGGTTTGTTGGTAACACTATTTAGAACTAAATTCATGTGTGATAGAACTTCCAATCAGAAATGAACAGTTTCCCAGACAAAGCTACCACAAGTTTCATAATTTCATATGGATGCTTCCAGCACTAGTGGAACTGGAATGTCATGCTTGATCATGCTCTGGGCAGAAACGATAATTTTTCCTAGTTCAGGAATTAACAAACATGACTGCAGATCATTCACCCCAGTTCTTCCTGTCCAGCACCCCAGAAATGTACTTCTCATACCTTTCATGGGTTAGCAAGAGAGGGATGCTCACATGTGACCCCCTTCGTGGAGTGGGAGACCCTTCCTACAGCCTCACAGGGACCTGTGGATCTTGTAGGCATTAATGAAGGTCAAGATCCTTTTTGAGCCTCTGTGTCCCCCACTGCCCACCTCTGCACTGTACTCCCACGGCTCCATCAAGGCATATGCTGGAAGCATTAAAAAAAAAAAAAGAAGAAGAAGAAGAAGAAAAGGGAAAGCAAGCCTTGGCTTCAGAACCTTCTTGGGGCAACAGTGTTCAGCTAGAGCTAAATAAATCTGCCACTTTTAAACAATGAAATTGACTGTACAGCTGGCTTTTATTTATGACAAATGATACTGATTCCCCTTGATGGCTGAGATAAAGATTCCTGTTAAATAAATTTCTTTAAATAAAAAGGCTCAAAGGAAAAGCAAGAACACAAGTTGTGCTGTCTCCTGCGGTGGATGCTGAAGCTGCCTGTGAGTCACGGTAGATAAGGAAGGTGCCCCCTTGTTGCTGGGAGGGGCTGGTGCTCCAGGGCAAGTCACCTCTCCCTGGAACTTCTTTATTGCTTTAGAAATCATGATATTCTATATGAATTCTGAGCTACTTTAGAAACATTATGGGTCAATTAAAAAAAACTTCCAAAAATCTAAAGCTCAAAAAGTGATAAATATTTGAAGAGATGTACGTGCTAATTGTCTTGGTCTGATCATTCTACAACACATACATGTACAGTAGTATCAAACTGAGATCCATAATTATGGGTAATTATTATGTATGCATTAAATTACCATTGTTCTAGCTGGGTACATGCCTATAATCCCAGCATTCTGGAGGCTGAGTCAAGAAGATAGCAAGTTCTAGCCCACACCTGGCAATTTAGTGACAGAGATACTCTGTATTAAAATTTAACAATTTTTTAAAAAAAAAAAGAGCTGTAGAGTTAGCTCAATGAGAAGGCTCTGAGTGCAATCCTCATTACTTCAAAAAAACAAAATAAAACAAAACAAAACAATCCCAAATCAAAACAAAGCATCCCACCATAACCAAAGTGTCTTATTTTGTTTATAAAAGGAATATTCTTTGTATAAAATTTGAAATATAAAGAATGTGCGTGTGTGCACATGTGCGCACATGCACGCGCGCACACACACACACACACACACACACAATAAAGGAAATGAAAGGAGGAAATGGAATCCCCTAAGATCCCATCTATTAGAGATAGCCATTGCTAATGGCTTGGTTTATTTTGCATAAGTTCTTTTACATGCAGTAATACATACATTTCTTCTTTTGTAAACAAAACTGTTGTTACAGTGTACATATAACTTTCCATCTATTCCTTTTTTTTTCACTTAACTGTCATCATTTCCTCCCCATGTCATAATTTTCTGTGACGCCCAGCATTTGATCACTCAATTGAAATTAGCCTGATAATATTTATGGAAATGTATTCTAGATGCACTGGTGCCCAAACAAAAATGCTGATGCTGAGGAGTTTAATTCTAGGTATTTTTGGTTGAAATAATTTTCCCAATCAATGCCTTATAGTTGTAGATTTAGAAGATTAAATTCCATAAATAAATAATGGTGTAACTGACATTCTAATCATTCTGATCCTAAAATCTTTGGAGCATTTCTACTTCCTTCAGAGAAATCTGTGGAAGTAGAGTCTCTGGTTATCACTGCCAGATCTACTTTACTTTTCATACAATTATTTGTCATTTGTGCATTCTTGTTCATGAGGTGTCTGTGATTTTTTTTGGTTCTTTGCTCATTTTCTAATTAGTTTTTCTTTTCACTGTGGAGTTTTGAGAATTCTTTATGTATTTCTGATATTAATTCTTTGTTGGCCATGTGGCTTGCAACTGTTTTCTCCTGATCCACAGCTTCTCTATTTTCTTCACAGGAAGTTGGCAGAGCAAAGTTTTTAAAATTTTAATGACGCCAAACCAGTCGATTTTATCCACTTGACTTTTAAATCTGATTTTTTTTCTTTTGCGGTAGTGGGGATTGAACTTGGACCCTTGTGTGTCTAAGGTTAGTTAAATCTGAATTTTAAATGATAATGATAATCAAAGTCCTCTTAAAAATACATATTTCCTACTAAAAATGAGGGATGTATTTTGGATGGGAGATACCATAGTGAGAAAACCTACAATTCTTGCATACATGGATCTAGAGATTAAAGACATATATATTAATTATATAATTGTAGTAGAGAAAAATGCTCTCAAGGAAAGAAGCAGGATTTTTTGAGAGTGTTAACAAAATCTGTATTTGTCACCTTCTGATACTATAACCTATACCCAAGGCAATCAGTTTATAAGGAGGAAAGGTTTATCTTGGCTCAGAGTTTCAATCTGTGTGGCTGGTTGGCACCATTGCTTTCAGACATGTGGATTGCCAGTATATCAATGCAGGTGTAGTTGGCAAAGTCATGCACCTCATGGCCAAGAAGAGAGAGAGGGGGGCCAATGTCCCTTAAAGGGCAGTGCCCCCATGATTTAAGGTTTCCCACTGGGCCCCACCTGTTGTACCATCTCCTAGTTGCACCAACCTGGGGACAAAACCTTCATTACATGGGCCTTCAGGGACATTTAAGATCCAAATTATGGTAGTGTCTCAAAAGGCCTGAAGGAGTATTGCTTATGTAGAATGAGAAAAATGAAGAGCTGGCTAAACGGGTGAGGGTAGTGGGCACAAGGGCCACCTGGAGAACCACAAGGAAGACCTGGGATGGATGAGGTGTGGGAAGGCTGGGCAGAGGCAGGCACATGTGCAGTGGGGCTGATAGGAGGCACAGCCAGTGGCAGGCTCTGGAGTGTCTGGTGGGAGCTGAGGTTTACCCCTAGAACAACAGGAGCCAAGGAGAAGTTCCACTGGATGAAGGGCTTTGCGAACAATTTACTGAATGTCACATAAAGAATCACATCATACTTTTTCTTACATAGAAATCTCAACTCTGAGTACCTATTAATAAGAAGTTAGGTGCTTAGACTCATTGGCTTATTTACAGATTGAGGTCCAGAATACTCTTAAAAACTCATTTTCAAGAAGCTGTGGGTATAGCTAAGAGGCATGGCACTTGCCTGGCATGCTCAAAGCTCTGGGTTCAATCCCCTAACACTGGAAAAAAAATCATTTTCAAAATTTCCATTTTGTGTCTAGGGATTTGTGAAACATGCTTACTTTCAAAAATGGTCCAAATTAGAGAGATGCAAATGTCTCAGGGACATGATAGCTGGGTAATGCCAAGGGTTGCCAGAGGCTGGAGGTATGGTGGGCATGAGCATCAGGGATACTGCCACTGTCTGTTATTTTTTAAAGTAAGTAGGCTTTGGACACAGTAGTAGCTTAAAGATGGCCTGGGGGTTGGTGAGTGAGGAAGGTGACTGGCCATGGCTGAAAAAGGGCACAGATGTGGCCTCGGAAGTACCCATGATTATTTCCATGTGCCATAAAGTCACTCTCTGTGGCATTGCCTTTCCAGATGTGCTTCTGCATTTAAGACCTATTTCTTCATCCCTCAGTGTGAGCAAGAATTTGGAAATACCCATTGCTTGGGAAATCCCTCCTCCTCCCTTCTCTAGAGTGTCAGGCTAATAGCGGTCCTGCTTGTGGGGAGACAAAAGGACAAGAAAAAGAATAAGAGAAATAGGTCTTTCCAAGCATATCATGCATTCAGGATTCTCAATTGTGACACACAGCACTGGATGACACTGAACTTAGCTGGAGTGTGGCCTGACTTGTGAGGTGTATGTGGAGGTATATTTAGGATCTGGACCATGTCCCAGAAAGGTGTGTTGGGAAATGGAAGTTATAAGTGTTTTCTGTCCTGTACCTGGCCTTTCCCAGCTCCAGGGCAGCCCTCCATGTTGTGGCTGTATCCCTTTATTCCCTGCCTGGAGGAGTGGGTGTCAGGGACATGCATGAGTTCTGTGGAGGCCGTGCACCTACCAAGTTGGCTCTTTGTGGGGGTAGAAGGGACGAGGCCAGTTGTAACACCAGCTGTCTGTGCATGAACTGCTCAATTTCAAAAGCATGCCACAGACAGAATTAAAAACACCACACTCAAGTTAAAGTGAGTGAAAAGAACAAAGAGAAAAATTTCTGACACAGAGCAGAGGGATAATGGGCTGGATCCTCAGCGGGGCCAGGAAGCCCTAGGAAAGGGTCCCTCTCAGGGATGCCCAGGGGGCCCATTGGGCTTTTGATGATTAAACAAACAGATAACCCTTAAGCATCTGCCTGTCCTTATCTGAGAATAACCAATATCTGTGAATATATTAGACTTGGCTTCTCCCTTGCTGCTCTGTCATGTAAGATCTGGCAAACGGGTGGCTCAAGGCTGTGGCAGATGCACCTTTACTTTAACTGTGCAGGAGCTCTGATAGGTGCGGGGGATGCTAATGCCCTCCCTGCCTGGGGCTCAGCTCCTCCAGTGGTTAGATACACAGTGCACTACAAATCACTGAGTGGCCTGGGAAGCACTGAGATATTTCATTTGACTATTATATATGTTTTTAAAAGTAGACACAGCTTCAAATGAAATGCAAAACAACAGCTCTGGGGAGCAGAAGCCCCATTTTCCCTGTTGCTGGGTGCAGAGCGTGTCAGAAATACCTAATGGCGAGGGAGGCTTTGGCCATCTGGTGGCCTTGCAGAGTTCTGTGTGGGCCATCGCCTGTGGGATGGTGCGGAGTTAATATCCTCCAAGGCTGGGGTTTTTCAGTGCTTCCCACACCCTTGGGCAGATCCCTGCTCTCAGCTGTCTTGATGTTCACAGACCCACGCAGGTGCCTATTCTGGACATGCCTCCACTTGGTTCATGGAGACAACAGAGTAAGATGTGACCCCTGGTGATTTATTCCCTAGCTGGACTGTGAGCATCCTGAGGACAGAGGCAATGTCTTATTTATCATCATATCCCCTTGGGCACAATACAGCACCTGGCACAAAGTGGGCATCTGTTGAATGTTGATTGGGAAGATAACATTAGGAATGCTAATCTTTCCTCTCTTCATGGAACCTCTTGGCTTGCATGCATCAAGGGCTCAGGATCCATTCCTTCAGCTAACTTTTTTGGAACCACCGTACCTGACACACAGCTATGTTGGAAGGCTGCCTGTAAGAGCCGATGCGGCTTCTTGTGGCACTTAGTCCACTCAGAAAGTGTATCTCAGAATGTGCTCACCATGGGCAGGATATCTGAATGGGCTGCGACCATCTCAGCCTCTGTGATATGTCAGGGTCTCCAGATGTCCCTAGAAAGAGGAGGATGGGGGAAATAGGGCCCCCTGCTTCCCAAAAGGAGACAGAAGGATTATGCATTGCAGACCACATGGGGGATTCAATGGATATCCAGATTTATCAATCAGGAAAACTAATAGGTAAGCCAAATGTCTGGATTATTAACAAATAGAGTTTGGTTTAAGTGGGGGATTCATGGGTGGACACCAAATCACTGCTCTGAATAGGAGAGCTATTATGCAAGCCCAGACTGAGGCAACCCAATTCCTGCTCCGGCTCCTTGGCCCAAGATGGGCCCCTATGCCGTGTCTATGGAGGAACCAGCATGGACCACTCAACTCACCCTTATTTCCGCTTGTCTTTCCCTTGTCCCTGGCAAAGATGAAATCCTGGGGGACTAAGACACAGGATGAGGGTCTGGGGAAGTAAATACAGGGCATTTAGAGTCTAGAGAGCCTTCAGCCTGTCCCTGGGAAAGGGTTAGCCCCAGGCAAGGCTCCGTGGTGTAACAGGCTCCTGCAGCTTTGCTCCCAACCATCTCCTCCCTCTGTCTCTTCTCTAGGCCTCTCTGTCACACAGGCATCCGGTTCAGGCTTTGAGCTTCTGTCTTCTTTGCCTACTGAGTGGTTTCCAGGAATTCTCACCTTCCCCAAACCACTAGGGGAAGCCCCTCCTTGCCTCATTTGACTAAATTACATTGCTTCTTCCTCTTTGCAGCTCAAAACAGAGAAGTACACCAAGGAGGAAAACTTATTTTTTCTCTCTTCCCTCTGGAAGGCAGCCTTGATCCGAATGTTCCTATAGCAACATTAATTCTCCCAAGTTGCACCTACTGTATAATAAGTTATATATATAGAAGACCTACTGGGATCCAAATACCCCATATGTGCAAGCGAATGAGTTAATGCTGCCGTGAGAATTAGCAACGTTCCGTTTCCTGATTTTCGTACTTGTAAAGTTACAACCTGTATTTGGTGGGTGCTCTGGATTCCCGGCCCGGGAAGGATGGTGCTGCTCTGGTGGGGACCCGCCTGCATCAGAGCCAAGGGGCTCTGGAGAAGTTTTGAATCTTGAGATGGAAATAAGCTTGGGCATGCTGGGGTCTCTGCTCCTCGGCTGGAGTTATTCCTTGAGTTTGGCTCTGGCTGTCATGCCCTCCATGACAGTGAAGCTGGATAGCAGGGGCCTCAGAGTGAGAGAAAGAACCAGATGAGTGTTGTAGACAGATGGGACCAGCCAGACCTAAGACTAGTCCTGTGGTAGGGGACATATAGGTGACCCCAGACCAATGCTTTTCCTTCCTCCTCCTACAGGCTGGTGGGTAAATGTCGATTGTTTGGTTCCTGGGGAAACTGGGGCCCTTGGTGGGTTTCTGGGCTGTTATTTACCTCGTGATCAGGTCCCATCCGTGAGGAAGGAATGACTAGGACGACGGTCAAGATGCTAGTCAATGACTTAGAACCGCATCCCAGGCCCGATATGGTGCGCAGTGGTCTCCATAATGTGAAACACGCTCTGCGATTGTCTCTCGTGGTAACAGACGAGGAAACTGAGACCAGTCAGGCCGCAGCTGGAGTGAAAATTCTCAAGCTGTGGCCCCAGAAGCACCTGTTCCGTGCGGCTGTCCCGCGTGCTGGCCCTGGGCCTGCGGATGGTGCGGGACCCCTCGGCCCGACTCAGGCTCTTCAGGCCGGCCTCGCGGCCCGCTGGAGTGCTCCTGGAGCTGCGGCCCCTGTGCGGCTCCGCTCCGGCGTGGGGGCCCCCCACTTCTGGTGGGGCGTCTAGGCGTGGCTGCGTGCGGTGGGCGGGGCCCGCAGACCGGCTCTCTCCGGGGCGGCGCTCTGCGCCCTTCGCCCTTCGCGCGCGCGCTCCTGGGCTCCACTGGCAGGACCCGCCCCGGGAGAAACAGCACCCCCAGCGAGCGGGCGTCGGCGGCTTTGTTCTTGGAGGTGCCCGGTGCACTAGTGCCCCGAGTGTGCGGGGCGCCCGCACCTCCCGCGGACTGCCTTTCCTGAAAGAGGAGCCCGTGAGCTGAGGAAAGGACCGGCGCCGAGGCGGCCACTGTGGAATCAGCCCTCGGGCCTGAGGCCGCGGAGAAAAGGTCCGACGTGAGGAGGGGCTTGTGTTGTGTGGGTCCCTGTGGTGGCCCTGTCCTCGGAGGCGGGCGTCAGAGCTTGCCTGTGTGGTGTGTGCGTGCTTCCTCCCACCCCACGCGTGCCGGGCACCGAGGCACCGGCGGCCCAGAGCTCTCCCTCGCCGACTGGGCCCTTGTGGCCTCGCGGTGCCTCAGGCGAGTCTGGGGCTTCCGGCCTAGCGCCGACCTCGGGCTCGGAGTCAGATCGCTCTCCGCCACCAGGGGGCGGCACCGTTCAGTTCGCTGCCTGCTCTACAGTGCGTGTGTTTTAAAACTGCTTAAGAATTAATACCTTAAAACTGGAGTAGGGTGTAGGGGTGGGGGGGGGGTGGGGGAAGAGTCCAACTTATTTCTGGCCGTTCCTTCCTTCCAGCGTTTAATGAAAGGCCTTTTCCTACTCTGCCCACAGCCGACGGATGCCCTGAAGGGGCATAAAACTCAATAGACATTGACAAAGATAAAAACCCCTCTAAAAGTTCTTGGTTCTAAACCTTCTTTTATGGCCTCGAATGAGAGTGCTCCTGGAAGGCTATTTTGGGAAATGAAACGGTCCATTTGTCCCCCTGTAAAGCCGGGCTGCTCTTCTGCCAGTGCCTATAGACCGCCCCCCCCCCGCCCCCCTACCCTGGTGCTGGGCTCAGCCAGCGGTGGAGCAGCAGGCCTGAGGGCAGGTGGCCCAGGGACGGGTGGCAGCAGTGGGGTGGCAGGAGGCTGCTCTGGGGGCTGTGGGCACAGGGGTGGCTACTCTGCCTGAGTTCACAGCCGGGAGGTACAGCCACAGTGAGAAGATGTCACCTTCCAACTGGAAGTGGCCTGCTTGGTGCAGCTGTGCGGGGGCTGCCCCTGGTCCCTCTTGCTGACACAGCACTGAGTGATGGTCCCAGGAGGACAAGATGTTGCCTGGGTCAGGGCCTTGGAGGCCTGGAGGAAAAGCCCAACATGGGGGAAGGAGGCTGGGATGGGGCCAAAACTCTCTCATTTGTCCCTTTCCACCTTCCTCACAGACTAGCCCAGCAGAAGGCACTGTGCTACTGGCCATAGGAAATGCAAGTCACTTAACTCTCGGCTGTTGGTGTTCAAAGGGACGTTTGCCTGCTAGGGCTGCTGTAGCCAAGTGCCACTGCCAGGGCAGCTTGGATCACAAGGGATTGACAGGTTGGTTTCTTTGGGTCTCCCTCCATGGCTGTCTTTCTCCCTGTGTCTTCATGGGGTCTGCCCTCTGTGTCCGTGCCTTCGCCTTTCCTTTTAAGGACACCAGTCATATTGGGTTAAGACCCATTCTAATGACCTCATTTCAATTTAATTACCTCTCTAAAGATGCTGTCTCCAAATAGAGTCATATTATGAGGTGTCTGGGGCTAGGATTTCAACATGTGAATTTATCTGTTAGTGGTGGGGAACATTCAGAGAGAAAGACATAAACAGAAGATTTAGAAGACATTCAAAATAAAGGAAGAGACTTTCAACTTTCACTCTCTTCACCCTGAAACTAGAGATTCCCCTGGCATTGGGCTGGAGAAATGGAGTTTTAGTTAGCTCAGTGGTTCTGGTGCTTGCCTAGCAAGCACAAGGTCTCTTCAATGCGTAGTAGGCACTGGTGAGTTCTCAAGAGGAAAATCATCCACTTGTCCCTCTCTGGGCTTCTGGGAGATCCAATGGTTTGTTCACTCACTACTCTAGAATCTTGATTAATGTAGTTTATTAAGAAAAAAATTGCAGATTCTCAATAATAATTTGAATTATTTATGTTATAATACATTAGTATAAAATGATAGCAAAGTTCAGTAATATTTACTGAGTTCGTCCCATGTGTCCAGCACTGTATTAGCACTTTTCACTTTATTTCATTAAATCCTCATAACCACTCAATAAAGAAGATAGTAACATTCCGGACGGGAGATCATACAAAAGTAAATTTAAGCTCCTTTTTTTATAGCCTTTATACAACTATAAAACCAAGGCACATTTGCAAATTAAACACAAACAAAATTATAAAACCAATACAATTTAAAAGAACATCATTCATTTAATGGAAAGGATGATGTTGTTTTGCTGAAGTTTGGTCATGACCTACAGCACAGTCCAGAACTGACAAATACATCCCAGGGTCTTTCCAGATCAGTGTGATTGCATTTCCTAGGGGTCGGGTGGGGGCAAGACTGACTCGATTCTTCCACCTCTTTGTTCTTTTGTTACTATCAGTGGTGGCAGGAGAGGAATTCCCTCTTTCCTTGTCCCCTTCTTTCTTTCTTTTTTT
Organism: Thryonomys swinderianus; assembly: GCA_004025085.1. Classification (NCBI taxonomy): domain Eukaryota; kingdom Metazoa; phylum Chordata; class Mammalia; order Rodentia; family Thryonomyidae; genus Thryonomys; species Thryonomys swinderianus. The sequence goes on from PVIC010009366.1 coordinate 13,011, forward strand.
TAAACCTCTCTCATCCCTTGCTGTAGAGCCAATAATGAAGAGAAGATAATTTATCAGCACATGAAGTTATGCTATGAGTTCTGACAAGATGAGCAAGATAAAGTTACTGGCAGAGTATAAAGAATTTGATGTGTCTAAAAATCTTAATATTGGCTCTGAAAGATTTGACCCTTGCCTGAGGCATGGGTCCAGAGGAAGACCATAAAGACAGAAAGAAACCAAGAGAATGAGAGAGACGAAAAAGAGAATGTTCCAATTGTCCTCGGATTCTGCACTTCTTGAGAGTTCACTCAATGGAAGAGAATTAGAGGAAAGCATAGATGTGTCTTGTGTGGTGATTGAAACTATGATGAATGTTTAAATTAAAAATTATTACAATAAAAGACACCTTGCCATTAATCCTTCTAAAATACTCCTCCTCTCTTTGAACACACTTATCCTGTCATTCTTGCCATCTTCTGAAACAGTTCTGGAAGTCCTCTTTTGTGAGTGTATTTAGTTGTACTCTTGTGGCTGCTGCAATATCCTGAATCAATTCAAAATGTTTACCTTTCATCACCATTTTGACTGTGGAGAAGAGCCAGAAGTCATATGGTGCCAGGTCCAGTGAATAAGATGGACAAGGACACTCCATGAAGTTCTTATGAAACTGCCTCTCCTTTGGATAGCACAGGATTCACTGTGCATTTTTGTTACAACTTCAATGACACTTATGAAAGAAGACACCCAAAATAGCTTCTGAAAGTGGCAAGAAGGATGGGGTAAGTATTTAGAGTGAGGGGGAGGATTTTGAAGAGGATTCAGGGCAAGGTGTCATTTGCTGTTATGAATTTTTAAAGAATTTAATCATTCACCATATATTTTGATGAAACTCTCATATAATCCAGGTCAGTCTCTTGGCGGAATATACCATTATCTCCCCATCTTGAAGTTGGTGTCAGTTGGTCCTTAGAGGTCCATGGATAGAATTCTACAGCTTCATGTTATTTGCGGTTATATCTTAGTTCTCTCTGCTTTGGTCCCTGATGAGAAGAATATATTTTGTCACATGAAGAAAACATGACAGAAAACAAACTTGGCATGAACATTACATAATGGTCAGATAGCTAGGTGATTTAGAATTTGTTCATATTTATTCCATCTTTAACTTAAAAGAAAAAACAAAACCTTGAGGTTGGGTCTTGCTATGTTGCCCAGGCTACTCTTAAATTCCTGGAGTGTGCCTATCTCATTGAATCTTTTAGGTGGGTTTTCATGATGTGAAAACAATCGGTACCTTATAAATTAGCAAAATGAATTCTCACCCCTGAGATATATACGTGTCTTGTTCTCAGTTTGAGAAACTCAAGAGTCTGTTCAAAGTGGGATGTGGTGGTACAGAGTATAAGGAATTTGTTTTACTGAAAAATTTTGTTTCTGCTCTAGAAAGGCTGGAGGGGTCTCAGTCTGAAGCTGCCTTGGGCTACATAATGAGTTCAAATCCAGTCTAAATTGCACAGTGAGACCCTGTCACAGACAGACAAATGAACAAACAAACAAACAAACAAACATTTTTCCGAAGGAGATGGTGCCTGTGGTGATGGTGAAGCACTGCCATGAGAGAGTACCAGCTCCTGAAGAGCAGGGCACTGATTTTCACCCTGTGGTGCCACTCACTAGCCAGTTGACTTCAGAGTGGAGATTTTATTCTTCTAGGCTATCAGTTTTCTAAAAATTAAAAATAGTGTTCAGGACATGACAGTGGGACCAAATATGACCACAAGGACACAGAAGGCTGGTGTGGGGCATGGCAGGTGGAGCGAGGGCAGGTGCTCTTGTCTGGGCTACTCTTCTGGTCTGAATGTCTGTGTCCGAGTGTGGGAGCAGGTGGTTGACAGCAGAGGACTGGAGTCCTATAGGGAACCTCTTTTGTGAAGATGGTGAGATACACAGGGCCCATCCTGACACTCATCCTTCATCTTCATGGTGAAGACACAGAGTGGTGTCTTCTGCAGAGGGCTGTGATGACCTGCCCTAGGGCAGGGTGGGGTGGGACAGGCATTTTGCATGCTGGCTAAGAACTTCAGAATCCAGCAGGACTCTTCCCTGTCAGTGTGCCTGGGCCAGGATTTCACCAACTAAATAAAGGTTGAGACATATCTTTGGACTCCGACAGAATCAAGGCTCTGGGAGGTCAGCCTAGCCTCCCTCCCTGGAGGCCACCTTGGAGGGCCCCGTGCACAGGAGTAAGGAGCATCTGTGCCCTTGGAGGAGTGGGGGAGAGCTGTCCACCCTTATGCTAAGTGGGCTGAGAGGTGAACTCAGGTGCCAGGAGAGTAGAGATGAGCCTTTGGAGGCGGGTGAAGACCAGAGCTGTACAAGCCAAGGTGGGAGTCTTGTCCTTACACTGGTGGGGGGTCTAGTCCTGTGTGAGTGGGCACAGTGGGCCCAGGTCCTCCGCAGAGAGCTTACATGCTCTTTCTGGCCAGCAGTGCTTCCCTCTCCTCACTCTTTCTAGAACTCTGCACCTGCACAAGGATCTGCCGTGGGTGGGCAGCTCACTGTCACCCTCTGGTCCTTTGGCCTCAAAGGCCTTGTTGCACTCAGGTCCATGTGCTCTATCCAGCTCAGGTCATGTCCACATGCCATGTGCTGCAGTGAGCATGGGTTTGTCATGTGACTGTGGAGCGGGCTTCCGTGGTGATGGAAGGTTGGAAGAGCAGAGGGGGCTGCAGGAGAGGGAACCAGGGATAGGGGCTCACATCAGATAATGTAGAGGTAGCTGGAGTCTAGCCTGCTGCAGGTACTGCGACAGTCTCCATACCCACGATAGAGACTGGACATTCCCTCCCCTTCCTGATGCAAGTCTCTGCTCCAACCACAGCAGGGACATTTTCCCCAGAAGCCTGATGCTGGCCTTGTCCAGCCATCCAAGGAGAGGCTGCAGCATGAGCTTCTCCAGTTATCCACTGTCTTCTCTTTGAGGAGTTCATGTAAGACTCAATTCAGAGTAGTTTTTGCCTCTGGAGTTGGTTGGACCCAGGGTTAGCTTGCTGAGTTCAGTCAGTCCCTTGCAACACATTTTTTTGGTCATTACTGCTTAGTAATTAACATTCTGCTGCCTGCTTTAGGAGCAGATGAGAGACATTTAGGAAATATTTGAATCTGAAATCCAGCAGCACAGAGCTGTGAGTGGCATGGCAAGGTTGGGCTGCCGCAATTGACATATTTATTGTCCAGAGCTGACCGTCCAACGAGTGAGCTCTGTTCGTCAGTTCAGATGGATAGGGAATCACTCTCTGTTTTTATTATTTCAATTCCTGTCCTTCATGGGGTTGTGGTGAATTAGCTCGGTGCCATTTTCTAAAATATCAAGCATTTTTATACATTAGGTATAGTGAATGGCAAATACTTGATGTAAAGTCTGCAGTTTTACTCCATAACCAGATTGTAAAATATGAACTGAATTAATCATAACTGCGAAGACTAATGGTACGTTTTCTCTTATTTTATCTTTAGTGCCTTTCAGATCATGTTTTAAAACCTTCCACGTCTGGCGTTGGGAACGCAGCCGCGGCTTGGTGGTGGATAGCAAGAGGCAAAGGTCAGACCGGAGGCTGCGCAAATATTGTGCGCTGGATTTATTGTTTTAATTAAGAGTGTGGCAGTCCATCATAAACTGTTTATGGCGTTTCTGCACAGTGCAGCATTTTGAAATCAGCTGTTTTAATGAAAACATAATGTCATATCTGTCAAAGTTCTAAATATTTTGAAAGTGAAATATGGAAACAAGAACTTTAATTCTAGGTTTACTGAGATTAGCTCATTGAATTGCTTTTAAATCCCTTAAGAGGGTCACATCATGGGGACTGCATGGTTTCCTGTAGGTGACTGGGAAAAAGAATTCTAGGAGGTTCTCAAGCTGGTTATTTAATAGTGAAAATACAAGTTGAAGGTTAATGTATCGAAAAACAAAACCATTATGGTTGGTGTTGGGGTTTTAGATTAAAGAGGCTGTAATGGGTGTGCAGGGGCCTCTGTGCCCAGTTGTTTGGGGAGGCCTAATTGTGTTGAGAGGGAGCCGAAAGCCTCTGAGGGCAGGAGAGAAATGGATCCACCCTTGTCCCTTTGCAGTTGTGAAGCCTCAACATCACTGTGTTTGCAACTAATTATTTATAATGACCTCAGAGATGATGGCGTTTCATGGACTTTTCAGGCTGAGCAGTTTGCAATCCTAGTAATTCTCTCTCATGGTCACTGGGCATCTGCAGAGACGTGTCAGCCATTCTTGGTTACATTTGTTAGGGAGTCGGATAAAATATTTGTCTAATCTGGAAATTGTATTTTTAGCTGTACTCTCATTGGAAACAGAAATTAAGCTTGTCATTAGATGCCGGGCCACAGGAGTTGACTGAACAGTGTAATGTATGTTATATTCTGTGCTATACTTGGTCAAGTTTCATATATATCGTATTCCACATTATTTTATTAACTTTAATATCTGCACTTCCTATTACCAGACATGCCCCTCATTCAAAGCACAGAGGCACAGTCCTCTAATCAGAAGTGACAGGCTATATACTTTCTCTCAGCCATTACTCGGTAGCCTAGAGCAAAGAACTATGTTTCCTTGAAAATGTTTTGAATTGGGTTATTTTTATTGAAGTATTAAAGTAATTCTTCAGATTTTAGGCTATTATTTAAGTACTTTTGGGAGAATACAATAACCTCTGGATTCTATAGGCTTTGTTCCTCTAACACTCTAGGCTGCTAAATGCATCTCTTTAAATGCTGGTTATGTAAGTGTCTCAGAACTCATCTGACCAGAGGAAGCTAAGAGTGTTCAGGTAATTATAGAAAATTAGTAGGCAAATTAGTTTAGGAAAGAACAAAAGTATAATATTAAATCTGCTTGCAAAATATGGACTCAGCCTACCAGATCTGCAGTGATAAATTAGCATCTCTAATTATTTTATCTTTGTGTTTTTGTCATTTGGTTGAAATAGCCAGTAGCTTGGTTAAGAAAGCTATACCGGGCATTGGTCATTGTGGTTGGGAATGGAGCAGTGATTTCAGGAATAATTCTAATCCTATTCCTAGGGTCTTTTACCATAGCATTGGAGGAGCCAGCAACAGACGAAGGCAGACTCCAACTTGGAGTTCTGGATAGGAAAATCTACAATCACATAGCTTTGTTGTCGGATGTTTCCGGAGGTCATAGTTCACACACAAAGAGCATTGTATAGGCTCATTTCTGGAGCTGGCTGTGTTTTATCAACAGGAAGTTATAAAGTGGAGACGGTTCACAAGCATGCCTTGCTTTAGCATGGCACCATGCGCTGGGTATCCAGTAATGAGTGTGCCACCTAAAACTTGGGAGACTTAAACCAAAAGAGTTGGGAAACCAGCAGTGAAACTCACTGACACACCCAGCATGCACCAGCCACAGTCCTGTGTGATCTTATGCAACCTCTTTGCATTGCTCTCTCCTCTTGCCAGGAAAGGCCCGAAAAGAAGATGCCATCTGTTCATGGCCAAGGATGGAAATGGCAGAATTGAGATTGGAGCTCAGTTTCAGAGCCAAGATTCTTCCACTCTGCCATGTAGTACCTCTCCTGGTGAACCTGAGAAAGGTTTCAGCTCATTCTTTGCCTTTCATCAACTTTCAGTTTTGTTTGCAGCTGATCATTTCTCATGTGACCCAGAGATGATAAGGTGTCAAGAAGCTTTAGAAAGAATAGTGCTCAACACACAACTAGTCCCCAAATAAGAAAATCAGCATTACACTACAGAAAAATGACTGGACCCTATGGCTCACTCACAGGTCCAGAATAATTCACTTTTGAGTGGAGGAAAAGAAACAGGATTAACTATGTGCTAAGTGTAAATCTTAAGTACTTCCCAGGGACCCCATCTGTAAAGTATCCTGGGACAGAGCTGAAATTCATTAAAAAATTTGTAGCCAGTAGTCTAAAGTATGAACTAGTGGACATAAAACAGATAAGTCTATATCACCAGCATGTATGGGAGAGCAAATGTAAATTTGAAAGGCACTACAAGCGGAAGTGATTCCACAGGAATCAGCTCAACATCACATGAACCACATGGGCCTCTCCCTTGGGTGACTGCTCTGGGCACTATAGTTCTAGTCCTGGAGCCAGTAGTATCCTTGACCCAGTGTGCTGAGATATTGGCCAGACTGCTGTGGTTGTCATCCCCCCACCAGCCTGTATTTGTGCACCGAGACTGTGCATTTACAAACACGTACAGTCTTGGATCTTGAACGTAAACTGTTAGGCTACCACTGTTGCCCCATTTTAGAGATGAGGAGATTGTTTCCTCCATCCCAGAGCTCAGAGAGGCCAGTTAAAGTGCAGTTAGCTATAGACAAAGAGAGCAAACATGTAGCACAAGGCATTTAGGAAAAGTACTTGCATAATCCTTTATTAGGTATTTTGCTTGGGGATTATCTTCTGTTTCACTGGCCATGCGATTGTTGATTTTTTTTTTTTTGAGGCAGGGTCTCGCTTTGTAGTTCAGGCTGGCTCTCAGCTCACTCTGCAGCCCAGGCAAGCCTCGAACTCAGCAATCCTCCTGTCTCTGCCTCTCGAGTGCTGGGATTACAGGCGTGAGCCACCATGCCTGGCAATTGTTGATTTTTTCTGTTAATGGTTTGTCACCCATAGCAGAGCTCACCCATGGCGATGCTTACCAAACATTTCCTTCTATTTTCCAAAACTGCTGACCTCCGTTAGAAAGAGAAGTGAAGTCTTAGGTCAAAAGCAGAGAAGGGCCATTGGGAGCAAGAGATATATTTGCTCTGTCTAAGATTTTTGGCCTTGTTTGTTACAGTGGAATAAACCTAACTTCTCCTGACTTACCACTTCTTCAGCCACTTGCTTTGGCAATTCCTATGCACTTACCAGAGTCCTGAAGTCACAACTCTATTCCCTTCTCTCTCTACCTTTTTGGCTTCCCATCTTTTTTGATGTAGCTCGGTGGTACTGACTCTCCATGTAGCCATTGGTGATCATTGTATTAGAGACACAGTATAAAAATGAATTGTATTGTTTTTGTAGATGTCACTGTTGGCTCCTCCTTGCTGAAACTGACTGTAACAAGTGGTTAGATTTTCCACTGGAGGGTAATTCATATTTATTTGAGCTGCCACCAACTCCTTATTTAGTTTGCATAAACTAGCCAGGACAGGAGAGGAATCTCCCTGGACCCTGTTTGTCTTATAAAAGTGGAGCTCATTCAGGCTGGTAGATCCCTCCTCACATGGACTTCCCTCCATCCCTTTTAGCAATGAATAATCAGTCATCAGCAGAGGGGATTAAAAAATAGATTTATTGCTATTTCTAAAAGTCAGAACTAGAGATGAGTAAACACAACAACAGATGTATAAGAACGTAAGTAGAAACACTATTTTACAATAACACGTACTGAAACACATTTATGTACTGGAAACTATGAAAAATAGCTCTCTTTAAATGATTTAACATTTGCTCTCTCTTATATACGGTTGAGTTTCCACAGGGAGAACAAAGATACTCATAGCTCTCTTGGCTCTCATGAAAACCCTTTCTTAAAATTTTCTGGAATGCTCTATGAAATGGCTTGTGGTTTAGGAGGAAATAGCGGCTGTGTGCACTGTGCCATCTTTCCCTCTCCCCGTACGTGTGAGGTCATTCCTGGGGCTCAGGAAACCCTGAACCAGAGAAAGGAAGGAAGACTTCCTTTTCCAGTGAGGGACATTCTTTGCTGGAGGGAGAAGGGAGCTGGATTTCTCAAGAGAACACCTGCCTCCTGTGTGGACAGTCTTTGTCCTGGGACAGCCCTGTTCAGGGAGGCAGGCTCTGGATGACTCATTCCTGAGGCAACGGGGCTGCCAAGCATCAGTTGAAGAAAAGCCCATTTTTGAAGGTCTCCTCAGCCAGGCTGTGTTGGCCTGAACTGGTAACATGGAAAAGGATTTGAATTGACGGCACTTTTTTGCAGTCACGTGTAGACATACTTTCTAGTCCTTGAAGGGGGTTGGTGATTTTGGCAATGTCTTAAAAAACATATTACTTAGCAGGATTTTGCCTTGGCGTTTTGAGGACTCTAAAGACCAGGTGAACCTCTAGAGCGACACCATGGCCCAGCATTTGTCACAGCAGTATAGAAATGAGGAGCCGGCGGACCAGTCCAGTCTGGTCCATACGCTGGGAGTGAATGTCTTGTCCTGGGATTGTGCTCTTGTCAATGACATCGATTGCCTGTTTCGCATCTGAAGGACTGTACATACTTCTTTAACTTCATCCAGCCCAGGGACTGGGGGATGATAAGGGAATAGCGAGATGTGGAACGGGAGACAGGACAGAGACTCAGCTTCCGTAGGCCTCATCCTTGATACATCTAAACTTGCCTTCCATGTTCTCTCCTGGCCATTGCTTGGATACCGAGGGTTTGGGTTTTACAATCTTTTCCTCCAGTCGATTTTTTTCCCAATTAGCCAAAGCATTTTCCCTCAGTAATCTGAATGGAACTCACATCTGATCAGAAAACTGACCTCAGAAAAATAAGGGTGAAATTGTCAGTACTTGGCAGGGAGAAGTAAAATATGTGATTTGTCGTTTCGGTTTTGTGCATACCATACCGCAAACATGTGTGTACATGTGTATCTGCACATGTGTGCTCACAGGTCCACAAGTGATGTCTGAGTGTAATAGCCTGATTTGGAAATCAGTGGCAGAAAAAGACAATCATATAGGTGGGTGCTTGTGTTTGCAGGTGTCGAATCTCTGCTCCTGGGGTTACTGAGCTGCCTCTATCTTTTTGTCTTCTGCAGTGGCTCTGAGCAAGCTCCATGCTAATGCAATATTAAGGACCGCATAATTAGCCACCTTAATAAATTTTTCCAAGATGGATAGGCAATGTTTGGCTTTCTTCAGAAGAAAACATTCCCCTAATAGCATTCTGTGGGAAGCTTTGGAGAGAACAATGAGCAGAAATATCTGGAAATATATTAAGATATATGTGCATATATTGGACATTAGCACCATACACTAAGCATATTGGGAATATGCTTCAAAATATTTCAAACATTGTTGACCTTTGTTATATAATCCTGGGCTCAGGGAAGCATATTTGCATAGACTTAGCAATATATTGTAAATAACTACGTAGGACAGTGTGTATTTTTCCTTAAGATGCAGTATTATAAGCAAGACATTAAATTATGCCTATCAGACAAAGCAGGCAGATCTCCACATTTTTTTATAGCACATTCTATTGGGAAGACATCCTTGCTTCTAAAAAGCACATGCATTAACTGCCTGATTCATGTGGTGACATGTGGCATATCCAAATGTGTTATGGATCTCTCAGGAATAAAAACAACATAGCAAAACCGTCACCTTGGGATGTTCATTGAGTGAATATTTTACAGACACACTCCTTTTATATTTATATAATAATTTAGTGTTATGACAATTTTTTTAGCAGAGTTGGCAGTTTTTCTTTTTTATAATGGTATTATATTTGTGAGCCTATTAAGTGCATATGGGATAAACTACAGAAAAAAGTATTTTTCATAATTCCTCAGGGTGCTTGTAGCAAAAAAAAAAAAAAAAAAAGAAAAGAAAAAGGAAAAGAAAGAAAGAAAACCAACAAACATATTGGTTTAGAAACATGTTAATAAAAGGTCAGGCAGAACTTTCCAATGCTTAGCCTGGCAGCAGTGGTAATTTGCAGGCCTTTTCTGAATTATATATGGAGGCAGTGTGGGGGTTCGTAGAGTTTGTAGTGGGAGCACAGTGCCTAATTCCCCTCTGAAAGGGAGACCGACCCCAGTGGCAGGGCTGTGAGGTTTATTTATTTATTTTTTCTGGTCCTGGGAATTGAAGCCAGGGCCTTTGCGACTCGTGAGTTTTTAACAAAGAATCAAAGCAGTGTGTTACTTCTCCCCCTCATCCACGGTCCCTGAACAAGGAACCCATGAGGTCTCCAGTCTGGCATGGGTCCCCTGAGCCTGCCGCCGCTGGGTCTGCTGGGCCTGGGGCTGTGCATGGGCACTTTGCCAGCTTGCTTTGCTAGGAGCCTGGGCGTGGATGGTGAGGGCTTGGGATACTTCTCTCCTCTGCCTTCTGTGAGTCAGAAAGGCACAGCCACCTCTCCTGTATACCAGAGGGGACAGGACAAGAGCGTATGGAGGAGGGGCAGCGCCTGTCTGCAGAGGCTGCCAGCTGCACTGGCAGCCTGTGGGGATTCCCCACCCTTGCTCTCTCTTCCTGTTTCTCTTGCCACTGGGTGACCAGGTGGAAAAGGGAGACATTCTGTGTTTCTCTATCTCTCTCTTTCTCTTTTTCCTTTCAGCAAACTTAAAAACTGCAAAAAATAGAGTGTAGCTATTTGGGGATTTTTATTGAGCAGCTGCCTGCATCTTAGCATGTTTCAGGCAAACCCGTACACTGTGATTCCGACTGGCCCCAAATTAAACTTCCTCAAAATAGAAATGTTCTCTGGGAAGAAATGGACAGAGAGTGACTGTCTTGGCACGGAGCCAGCTTGGCTCCCAAGGGGCGGAAGCCCAGACACCCGAGTGTGCAGGACACCCTCCCACTGCCCGAGCAGGTGGAGAACAATCACAAAACTGCAGGGAATAGTCCGTCAGTCACCGTCTCTGGACTTGATTGTTTTGTGAGTCTCCACTGCATCGTCCTCGTCATCGTTGTCAGTTTGGCATCTAATGTATCTTCTCACAAACGGTAACACCAGGGCCCCTGGAGCCCAGGTCCGGCCCTGGCCCATAGAAGGGAAGGGCTGGAGTGGGGTGGTGATGGAGCCTGGTGGGGAATTTTCAGCCTGGAGCAGAAGCCCAGAGTGCTGTCTGCTCCGGGGCCAGCTCCCGGCACCGCTGTTCTTACCAGGTTCACCCCAGTCCTTCTCAGGCACCTCTTTTCCTGTGCCTTGTGCTGGCCAGGGCCAGGTGCTCAAAGGCTGGCCGGGCACACTGCCCTCGCTCCAGCCATCACCCAAGTGAAAAGTTAAGGACAGTAGTGAGGAGTGCAGTGGGGCCAGCGTGCTAGGAGCCAGCCAGACTGTGTCTTGCCAGGCCAGTCTGCTTTGATTTAAAAGTCTGCTAGTTTTACTCATCCTGGTTTTAAAATGGTGCATTCATGTTGATTGTTTAGAGACTGTATTCACCTTGATTGTTGTGTTTCTTCGGGAGCAGCGTGACTGTCCACCCCAGATCTTCAGGATAATTGACTAATTACTCCCAGCCCCAGCGATGGGCAGGTTCCTGCCCAGCAGCACAGATTCTGTCTTCGGTGCCTCTGGCCTGGTTTCCAGACTGAGCTCTGCAGAAAGGACTCAGGGGTTGTCCCAGGCCCTCGGGCAGCTCAGCCGTCTCCCCCAGGCTATCAGGCCTGGGCTGGGTCAAGGGGTGCCCAGATCTCTGTGGGGGTGCACACTTGAATGCGAAGCGCCACTCAGTAAACGGCATGTTCCACACGTGGCCACGTGACCCTGTGCTCAGCTCCCAGGGCTCTGCGGGTACCACAACGCAGGGACTGGATCCCACATTGGCTGCTTCCAGCACTTTGCTGTCTAGGTCTGACTCTTGTCTCTCCAGACTAACCAGGAGCTTCTCTGCCTCCAGTTTGGGTGATCCCTCCTCCTGGAGCAGCGAGGCTGTGGGCCAGGCTCTCCAGAAACAGCTCCCAGGTCCAACTTAAGTGTTCCTTCTGGGTCTCTTCAAGGAACAGCCCGAGTTAAGGTGGTGCCCTTGAACTGGGCTGGTGACACGTGCATGCAATCCCAGCACCCTGGGAGGCTGAGGTGGGGTGGGGGGGGTGGGGGAATGGCACGTTTGAGCCCAGCCTGAGCAACTGACTAAAAATTCACAAAAGGTCTGGGGGCTTGACTGAGTGTGAAGCCCTTGGGCTCCATCCCTAGTACAACAACAGAAAGGGTTGCTTCTTTTTGGGGGAGGCTGAGTGCAGTACAGGTGACTGAGGGGGTGCCTCTGACAGGGACAGCCACCCCCAATGTGCCAGTGGGGTGCAGGAGGCAGCCTGTCCTGGCGGAGCAGGCTGTGTTCCCACCAGGGTTTACCCCAGTGGTGGGCGTGGTGGCAGACAGTCCCTAGAATGCCAGCCTGGGGAGTAAGAGCGCCAGAGTCATCTCTTGCTCTCTGCTGTGTCCCCCACTAATTGTGGGGTTGAGAACTCTCAGATGAGTAATAGGAGTGGTCTGCTGTCTCCGAGCTATTTCGCCTTCACCCCTTGCTGGAGAGCATGTCCGTTCCAGAGGTGGTGGTGATGTCTCTCCCGATGAAGGGGCTGCTCTGGGGCGAAGGGCCTCTTGGGCTCTGGCAGGCCAGATTCTCCCGCACATGGAGGTTTCTCAGAGCACAGATCTGTAAACCAGGCCGGTTGCCCTTGTGTTCGAAGCCATGAGCTCTGTCTCTGCTGTTGTCTGGGGCTGCTCCTTGGCTCACCAGAGCCCTCAGGATGTGTCACCCTCCACGGGGTTCCTGGGCCCCAAGAGAAGGGGCAAGAGGCTGAGAAACCATGGCTGAGGCCCTGGGCCCCTGGCTCCTCCTGTGCTCTTCCCAGAGGCAAACTGCTTTCCCTGAGGACAGCGTGATGGTGCCGTTAGCCCCGTGTCTCCGGGCCTTCTGTGCTTGGTGTTTCATCAAAGTCTCTTCTTATGGGCAGCTGAGACCTGCTTTGTTCCAGCTTCACCTGACAGCGAGCGGGTAGTAAGGACTCTACTTCAGGCCTGCTGGTGTTAGTGTCGCAGGCCATCTCAGGGTGGTGCAGTTTCTTCCTGCTGTGTCTTCCTTGGCAGAGGTGGGGAAGTTTTTCCTAGAAGGTAGAAGCCATCCAGGGCCTGGGAAAGTCCTTCCCTCCCATAGCTGGTACTCTGTGTGGCCTGAGTGATGGGATCTCAGCTCTACCTGGAAACGTGTGATTGGTGTGAAACTAGTAGAGAGACAAGATTGTGCCATACAACCTTCCCTCCCCTGTGCCAGGCGTCACGCTGCCAGTGTGAAGCGAAGGAGTTTCAGTGCAGAAGGGCGGTGCTCAGAGACATGGGTCCTCTCTGCTCTCTTCAGATAAGCTGCCTCACTGGGGTGGATACGGCGGATGCTGGGGCTGGCTTGGTTTTGTGGTTCTGTCTCTGGGCTGGGCTATGGATGCCTTGGGGGCCTGGAGGGTATCAGAGGTCGCTGCTGCTAAGATGTCTTTGGTAAGCTCTGAATGTCACTTCCGGTGGCCCTCTGGCAAGTCCTGGGTCAGCTTTGGAGGGACTCGCATGGTGCCCAGTCTTCGCTGGGGTTTCCCTTCTCTGATCACATGTATTACTTGGGACAAATAGATGCCACAGGTCCTGCTGTGTCCGCACAGGCGAATCCTTCTGCGGTGTGTGGTGTCTTGTGTCTGTGTCGCAGGGATGCCGGGTCACCGGGACGCTGGTTGGACTCCCAGTTTGCCTCGTTCCACTGTCCTGAGCACACGGCCTTCTACATACGCACAGAGCAGCTTCCTCAAGAGAGGTGACAGGGACAGGGAAGACCCAGATCTCTTCAGAGAGGAACCCAGTGCACGAGCAGCAAGAAGACGGAGCCAGGCAAGGCAAAGACTGAGTGATTAAAAATGATTTGGTAGAAAAAACATAGTTGTTTTCTTGTCCGTATAAATAGACATTGGAACTCGAGAGCACCACATCTGGGAAATCCATTGGTCACCTCCCAACCCTGAACAGAATGTATCTGATCACGTGTATGTATCTGATGCGCCCTTCTAGAACGGGGGCAGTGCGCGCAGGACCTTCGTGGGTCCTTGTTTGGGGGAGGCAGATGTGACTTCTGTGAGTGCACATGTGGCCGTGTGGGTGATGCGCATCGATGACCATGACCGAGCAGAGCAGCGCTCTTTTGTTAGCTTCTAACTCTCAGTGTTTCGATCTGGATGATTTGGGGGTTTGGGAGGGGGTGGACAGCGCATGGCCAGCCCCTTGGGAATTCTCAGATCTGCCGAAAGGCAGTTGTCCAAATGTCCCTGGTGCCCAGGGCTCAAGAAGAGCATCCTCGAGCTCCCAGCCTCACGATGGCCTGCGAGGAGGTGGCCCAGGAGGTGTTCCCTCCTTCCTCATGTGTCCGTCCCTACCTCCCGCCACACTGCAGCTTTGCTTTCTCTCTTACAGCTGCACAGGTATCCTTGCTGTTTCCTACGTGCACGCGGCTCCTTCTCTCATTGGACTTGACCCCTCCTGCCCGCTGAGGGTCATTTCTCCCTCCCTCCCTCCCTCCATCAGGTTTCCTTGCATGCCTCTTCAGAGAGCTTCCTTCGCCAGCCCTACTTCTTTGGCGGCAGGTTTCAGGACAGCGTGCTAATTCCGCGTTCTACGTGTCTTCCCTCTCTCTTGAGCCTTGGAGGAACTCATGAAGATGGGAGGATGGGCCTTATCCAGGTCATAGCTGTTACCTACCGGGCTTCTAGAATGTTCCTTGCTCTGAGAGGATTTGGTAGATAATGAACGGCAAATAGGACCCTGCCCTGCGGGTAACAAACTCAGTAGAATGCTTACAGAATACCACTAAAATCTATTTTTCTCATTATCGATTGATAGAAAATTGATAAAAGTGGAAAGTTAGAAAATACCAATCAGAAAAAAAAATTAGAAGTGACTTATAATTTCATCTGCAGTTATTCTTATTTGGAGAAATATCCTACAGTCCTTTTTTTTTTTTTTTTTTTTGAGACAGGGTCTTACTTTGTAGTTCAGGCTGGCCCTGAGCTCACTATGAAGCCCAGGCAAGCCTCGAATGCAGCAATCCTCCTGTCTGCCTCCCGAGTGCTAGGATTACAGGCATGAGCCACCACACCCGGCAGTCCTTTTTTTTTTCCTGTGTGCATGGAAAAGTTGCACTGCTTATGACTTTGTTTGAAAAAGATACATTATAAACACCTTTAAATGTTATTAAATACATTTTAACAGCGTTCCTTTTAAGGATTTTTGTGTGTTTATCTGTCATGCACATATACATGCATACATATTTTATATTATTGAACTTATTTTGTTTCTTTTAGCAGTGAACCACTATCCAGGTGAATGTTTATACCTATCTGTGATCAATTCCTTTGGAAGTAGAACCTGTGGGTCATTCATTTTTAATGATTTTGATATTTCCAAATTATCCTTGATGTACATTACTTAATTTACCCTCTCATCAGTGGTGTTGAAAGGGCTCATTTCTGCTGTTCTCGCAAACATTCTGTAGCATTTTGTCTTTACTGAAGGACAAAATGTGATCTCTCATTTATATTTTAAAATTTGTATATCTTTGATAACTAATAAAATTGAGCATCTTTCACATGTACTTATTTGTGTTTATTCTTTTGTAAATTTCTACTCATGACTTCATTGAAGTTTTTTCTCTTACTGAAATATCATTCATTTGTAAAAACACTTCACACAGTGGGGACGTTAGTCTTTTTCACTTATATATAGAAAATATTATTTTTCCTGGTCTTAGTTTGCCTTTCAGTTTTAAAATTATGTTTTCACATGTGAATCTTTAAAATTTTTACAACTCAAATCTAGCTATCTCTTATTTCTAGTTTCTGCCTTTGGAATTGGCATAGAAAGAGCTTTCTTATTAAAATCAATGTAAATAATATTACATTTCACTTAAATTTAAAATCCTGTCAGAATTTAAAAATACATGATATGAGGGAGCATACTAATTTTGCTTGTTTTCTGGTGAAAGGCAGATCACCTTTTTTGATTCCTTTTTTGATTACTCTTTTCCCACTGACGTGACATGCCTTAGCATTAAAATATAACGGTCTGGGTCTTTGGACCCTCCATTCTTGGACTGTTTGGCAATGCACCACTTATTATTACTCTCTTTGTTATATTTTAAAGTCTGGTTGAGCAAATCTCCACCTCTTCTCTTTCATCTTAAAACAAAAATACTTTGTGAAATTTATCACTTATGTTTGTGAAGTGTAGTTTGTTCAAGAGTTGGAAAGATCAGGGAAGGGAGGGGATTAAAAAGAAAAAGAAGAATTAAGACGTGTTATGTCCATGTTCCAGTTCCCCATGTTAAATGTATTCGTTTGAACCACAAACATACTAATAAAAATAAAGTGAAATTTGGAGTCAGTGTAGTAAAGGATATAAAAAGTCTTGTTGGACTTTTGATTGGAATTGCACTTCAGTTGCAAGATTGGATTAATGGGGATTGATATGTTGACAAAAACCAGAGTCTTCCCGACTGGTAGCCAGTGGCCTGCCACTTGAGCACTATTTTCAGTTCTCCAGTCGATTCTTGTAACAGTCTTCATGCACATATTATACATCTAGATAACAACATTATGGAGCCATTACTATGCTGATTCCTTCATTTAGTAATCCTGTATTTAGTGATCTGAACAATGTGAGTAAAAGTTTACTCACGTTTTTGTGTTACCTGCCATGATGAATTCACTAGAAACACTCAAAATGAACAGTTTGCAGGGCGATTATCTTTTGATTATAGCCCATGTTGAAATATTATGCAGCCCTTAAAAAGATCCTGATGAGATATGTACGGAGATGACCTTTGTTGAGATGTTACGTGGAAGGGCCACGGGTTGACACTGTCGACAGCTTTGTTTCCTGTGTGTAGAGGGCGTGAGAGAATGCGTAGAACCGCCAAAAAATGAAGTGGAGTGAGACCGGAGGAAAATGTGCCAAAATCTTTAGGAGATAGGTGATTATGACTGATAACTATTTTTAGATTGTTTTTTTTTTTTTTAAACACGTTCTATTTTTTTCTGCAGTTTCCGGGAATCAGTGTCCTAAGTGAACCCTGGTGGCATGGGGTGGGGGGGGGGGCGGGGAGTTGCAGCTGGTGGGTGGAGACAGCACAGTCGGGCCGCGCCGGCTGGTGCAGTCCCGCACGCGGCCGGAGGGTGGCAGTGTCCGCTCGCAGACCCGCCGCGCGCAGCCCGGTGACCTTTGTCAGCATCCGCAGCCTCTCCTTTATCACCGATCGCAAGAGTGGAATGAACATATTTACTCGTGTTTTGCTTTCCACTTATAATATCTAGTGGCATGGGAGGGAAATGAGAACAATTGTTCATAGGGGAAATTTATGGGCTTCATCTGGCTGCGTGATTTCCGCAGTTGCCCCGACGCCGTCCAGGGACTCGGATCGCTCTTGGCTCTTCAGGCAGGAGAAGAAAGCGCGCCGGCTGTCAGCTGCCGGTCGTGTGGCCTCACCTCGGGCGGCACACCTAACCTCGCAGGCTCCTTTTCCTTTCCCTTAAATTTGAGAGGGGCCCCAGGCCACCTTCAGAGTCTGCCTGACAACCCGGAGATGCCTCTGCCTTCCTCCTGCAGGCCCTGGCTCTGCTGACCCTCCTGGCCTTGAGGCTGTGCTCACCAGCGTCCTGCTGGGGCGGGTGGGGCGGGAGCCGGTTCCTGGCCCTGGGACACGCTGCTCCCTGGGGCCTGCTGTCTCCCAGCCCAGAAGGAGCGCCCACAGGGCCGGGGGCTTTGTAGGAGACTGTGGCGAGGGAGTGGTGAGCGGGGGCTTCGGTCCCTGTCCAGCCTGCCTGGGAGCCAGGCCCCTGGATGCGGCCTGATGATGCAGGAGGAGACGACAGAGACCCCACTGTGTCTTCGGGCGCCCTGGGCTTCAGGCTCCCAGAATGTGTTCTCTGGGCCCTGGAACCAGCTCTGCCTGAAGCCAGCCCTGGGTGGGAACGTCTTCCAGCAACCGAGCTGTTCAGTTCCCTGATGGGCCTCCACGCCCCTTGTGTGCTGTGGGTTGTGCCAGCCTGAGCCTGGGCAGACAGGGTGCCAGGGGTTTGTGCCCTGAGTGGAACGGTGGAAGGGTCTCTCTGTAAGGAGTGACAGCCAGGCTAGGTCCGCGGGTGTGTATGTGTGTGTGTGTGTGGGATGCGGTGTGGATGCCCCAGGCTGTGTGGTGTGGACACTCTGGGCCCTTTCCTGGGAGACGTGGGGACTCTCTGTGTCCCTCAGCGGGATGGACCACGTGCTGCGGGTGCTGACGTCTCCACCGAGAAGAGTCGCTCTCTCCTCTTCCTTCCCTCCCTGTTCCTCTTTTTCCTGCTTCTTGTCTCCCCTCTCATTCCCTGTCTCCCTCCCTCACCCTTTCTTCCCTCTTTCCGTCTTTCCCACTTCCTTCCTTCCTTCCCCCTATTTCCTGCTCTTTCCTTCCTTTCTTGGTTGGAGGGGTCTCCCCTAAAGCGGGTCATCGCAGCACCCCCACGGCCCTCGTTCGGGGGCGGGCACAGCTCCCCCTGGGGACCGTCCCTCTCTCTCCCTGCAGGGATGGGGTGCTGCGTGGTGGCTACAGGGAGAAGGTCAGGAGCACTTTGGAGGGAGGGCGGTGCCACTTCACCCAGGCAGGTAGGAAGTCTTTGGTGCCATGTGGCCTGTGGGTGGTGTCAGCCAAGACCCTCCTGGGCAGCTGTGCCTCCAGCTCCCGTGTGAGGGCCGGGGCCTCCTGGGGGTCACTTCCCTGCAGGTTCCCTCCCTGGAAACCCGAGCAAGGTAAACTGGTCCCCCTGGTTTTGAGTGACCCTGTAAATGCCGCGTGTCCCTGCTCTACATTTACGGAGACAGTGGTTTGGTTCTGCGTGACCCTGGCCCACAGGTCCCTCCCTTAGCTCATTATAATCTGGCGTATTTCCCCAGCAGCCTTAATAAAATCACTGCAGATTGCACAGCTTTATTGCATACTACCCAATTTGAAGACAAACAGATGCCCAGATAACAATTATTTATGACAAATTATTACCTGTAGATATAAGATTAGTGGTCTCTATTAAGCTTAGCAAAGGTGACAACATCTCCCCGAGGCCTGTGTGTGCATCCGAACAAGGGCCAGCTGCAGGGCCCCTGGAGGGGCTGCCCGTGTGTCCACGGGTGCCCGTGGAACGGGCCGTCCACTCTTCCTTCAAGATAGCTGTGCTCCTCCCACAACTTGGAGCTGGGCTTCCAGCTCTCTTTCTCTCCTTCGAGTTTAAACAGACGAAAGCTCTAAAGAATGTGCAGTGTTTCACTAATTACATTTGTATTTAAGTTTCAAAATTCCTGTTTTGTTTGAAACCGAACTTAACTTTTAAAATTATTTATGGACTCAATAACATATGTTTGGGTTATTGAACCCCTTTTCTATGACTCTTCTCAGGAACAGAATCTTCTCCCAGCTAATTATAACATACAGTATTTTCCCAGCAGTCTTACAATCAAATTATTCAAAATTGCATTTCTTTATTGCATATTGCTAAAACCCAAGACAAGCAAACATCAAGATAATAAACAATTATTTATTGCAAATTATTACCTAATATATAAGATTAACAGCTTGTAACTATTAAGATTAATACACGTGGTAAACTGTATTTATTATACTTATTTTGTAGCAAATATCTTTGTATAAAACATATGTTTATGTATTGCAATTAATGAGAAAAAGTGTAAGATTAACAATTTATGCTGGGTTTTGTTTTTAGATTTATGCACACTGTAAAACTTATTTATTGCACTTATTAAAAGTATTTAATGATGGACTTTTAGATGCTATATTTTTAATGTGCAAATATAAACTAAAGGAGTATTAAATTACAAAATGGAAAATTATAACTGAAGTCAAAGAATCTAACTATTTTCTGCTATAAATCTGCTTTAAAAAGATTATCACTGGAATTACCAAATCTTTAAATAGTGGCCTTTATAAGTACATAATGAGTTTCAGTGAGTTATCCTTTGAAAGGTTTCTTTTCATCATTAAAACTAAACTCAACATCTTGCTCTTAAAGATGTGTAGCTAGAAGCGTAAACACCGGATCGTTCCGTTTTCTGATGAGACCGGAAGAGGAACGCGGAGGGGAAGAGTGGATGGGAGGAGGGTCCAGGAAGGGGAAGCAGGACCCTGCGCAAGGCAAGACGGACACAGAGCTGGCGGCCCCTGAGCCGGGACGGCGTGCGGCGCTCCGCTGGAGGACGCCCTTGCCTTTGCCACGGCTCCCTGTCCAAGAGGAGGAGCAGGGCCGCAGAATGAGCGAGCGCACGCAGGTGGTGATGTCCAGCCGGAAGACCAGAAATAAAACCTGCCGAGTCACTAGTCTTGGGCATTTCCTGCCTCCCGGGATTGAGAACCCGCAGAAGCTGTGCCAGGCTGGGGGCTGTTCCCACAGAGGAACAGAGAAAGCCCTGGAAGCCCGCCCGACATCTGGGTCCGCACTTCCGCCCGTGCCACAGCACGGACAGTGAAGGGAATCGTCTCCCCTGCCGAGGGCTCAGCGGGTGGTGGCACAGGCAGAGCCTGTCCCGTGCAGCAGAGTCCCGGGTGTCTGCGGCCAGCGGCCCAATCCCGACATCTGGAAAGGGTGTCATCTTCACCGGCTGAGCCCTGAGCCCCAAGGCTGAGGTCTCACGTGCCCATGGGGCCCTGAGGAGGCCGGGGACGCGGTTAGAGCGCCCTTTCCGAGATGGACAACATCGCGCCACTACTGCAGCTGCCTGGGGACCAGAGCTTGCTGCGGTCCTCTGGTCCGCAGGCGAGGGTCTGGGGGGAGTCGGGGAAGGGACGGGCCGTGCAGAGAGGACGGGGCTGAAGCAGGTGGCTTCTTACGACTCTCAATCCTCCTGAAGAAAAGGTCGCAAGAAGGAAAAAAAAAAGGTGGAAGGGGAGGAAGTGGAGAGAGAAGAGGAAGAAAGACACTTCCAGATCCCAGAGCACAGACCTCTCCGTCGCTGCCGGAACCCACAAGGCAAATGTGTGTTTGCTCAGCAGCTTGGATCACTTTATTTCAGATGCTGAAGGCTTTCGGGTTCCTGTAGATAATTATTTTATTTGTAGTGCAGGACTCACACCAGCGTTTCTTATAAAAGGTTCACAAACCACAACCCTCTTCCTCGGTGTCTGGAGTCGCTGTGAGTGCTGTGTGGGGTACCTGAGTCACCTTTCCCGGGAGCCACAGGGAGGCGCGCGCGGGACGTGGACTCTGTCTCCTCCCAAGGCTTCATGTGGCCCCGGGTGGCGGGAGGGCAGCAGGCAGGAAGGCAGGGCTCCTTCCCTGCGGCGTCCCCACATCCCTCATAGGGGTTCAGGTTCCAAGCCTCCCTCTTGTTCATTTCTTCATTTGTTCATGATTAACTCATTTCTTTATTCATCAGTCAGCTAAGTCATTCATTCATTCACTTTCTCATTCATTCATTTATTCACTGTGGGTTCATTCATATTTGTGGTTGTCTCCTGGGGAAACAATCTCCAACTGCTGTCCCAGCTCAGTTTTTCTGTTTTGTTTTCTACTTGATAAATAAAAATTGTCTTTATTTATGATGTACACTATGATGTTTTGATACGTGTAAATGCTGTGAATGTCTAGATCAAGCTAAATTTCTTTTTGACATGGTGCTGTGAATTGAACCCAAGGGCTTCTCCTTGAGCTACATTCCCCAGCCTTTTTTATTTTGAACTAGCATCTCTTTAAGCTTCTAAGTCTTCTAGGCTCAGTTCATACATGTGATCTTCCTGCCTCAGCCTTCCAGAGTGCTGGGATTACAGGAGTGTGCCACCTGTCCAGTTTACATCAAGGTAATTACCATGTGCATTGCCTTGCTATCTACTCTTTTGGTGTGGTGAGAAAACTTAAAATCTACTCATCAATTTTAAGCATTTGGTAATGTTATCAGCTATGGTCATCATGATATAAATGGATCTCTTAATCAATGGACCTTCTCCTCTGCCTCAAATTTTGTATCCTGTGACCAACATCTTTCTAATTTCCCCATCCCTGTGCATCTGGTAAATCACCATTCTACTCGTTGGTCCTTTGACTTTGACTTGTTTGGATTCCACATGTAGATAAGATTGTGCAGAATTTGTCATCCTGTGTTTGGTTTCTTGTACTTAATCTAATACCCCTCAGGTTCATGCAGATGATAAGACTTGCATCTTTTTGATGACAGAGTAGTATTCCATTGTACACGTGTGACGCATTTCATCCGTTTACCTGTTGATGGATGCTCCTAGTTTTTAAGGCTGAGGACTGGGATGATTCTCCAGAGGTCAGGGTTCTTAACAGAAGGCTGCACAATGCCACTTCCACACTTGAAGACTGATTCCTTTTGTAGGTTGGGGACGGGCCTGTGAATGGCATTTTCCAAGACACCGTTTTTCCAGGTGACCTGATACTCTCGTGTGGGGGCTGCACACTGAGCATCTCAGCTTGGGGAAAGGGGAATCTGCTGAGGAGGGTTTGGTGGCTGGAAACTGCCCCTCCCGTGGGAGGCTGGGGCCAGACCTTGTTTTTCCAGGGAGATCAAGGGATTGAGTGTTGCACAGATCCTAGCGCTCAGCCTCCTACAAATAAACGATTATCTAGTTCCCAGCAAAGGGGCCTCATTCTAACTCAGCCAACTGGTTAGCATTTGTAAATTCGATGTTGCCCAGGAAGAGACAGGCAAGAGCTCAAACGATCGCTGGTTGGACTAACTTGGGACAGATTCGGGAGGATCAAATTTTCTTTTTTTCTCTGTTTCCGCCCTCCTTTTCCTTTCCCTCTCCCTGTGTTCCTTCCTTCTTTCCTTCTCTCCCTCCTCCTCATCTGTCCTCCCTCTGTCTCTTCCTCCATCCCTCCTTTCTCTGTCTCTCTCTCTCTCTCTCTCTCTCTCCCCATCTCTCTGTGTCTGTCTCTTCACAATACATAGGATTGAAGCTCGGCCCTTACTCATACCACACAAATGTTCTACCATGGATATCTTTTGTCCTTCTAAAAACCTTAAAAAAATGTCATTTTGACATTTTGAGACAAAGCCTCTCTGAGTTGCTCAGGCTGCCCTGAAACTTGTCCTCCTCCTGCATCAGCGTCCCAGATAGCTGGGATCAGAGGTGACAGCCAGCACCCCTTGCACAAAGACCACCTTCTTTTGACCTCGGCAGACCCTTCTAGTCATTTATGCCATGATGATGTGACAATAACCACAGCCACTGACTACGAGCGTGTGTGAAAGCAACTAGTATGAGAGAAAGAGATCAGATGTCCATGTCCAGCCACTGCATTTAGATGAGCCCACGGTGTTACACCCACAGATAGGCGGGAGAAGCAGGGAGGCTCGAGTAGGCGGGTGCGGCTGGACAGCGTGGAGGAGGGCGGGCTGCAGGGTGGGAGGCCTCGCTCCGAAGTGTCGCTGGAGGTTACTGTTCTTCCTGTTCTGTCAGCTCACATCAGCAGTGGATCTAAAAGCTGTAAACTATGCACATCTTTCAACCCCACAATTCTGTCATGCTGCTTGGTGTCTCGTATATGCTGTGACTTTGTCACTGGTATTTCCATATACTGTGAGAGCTGCTGCAGATGTCTTGAATTAGACTTTGTGACCGTGTCCACTTTAAAATTATTAAGGCCTGGCTTGTTATTTGTTAAGTACACATATATTGGCACAAATTTGCTTTTTTTTTTAGGTAAAGACTTTTAGTTAGCACCTAATTTACACATTTATAGAGTACTGTTTGATGGTTTGATACCTGTATACATTAGGTAATTAGCATATACATTAACTCAAATGTTTGTTATTCGTCAGAATATTCAAAATCCAGTCTTGCAGCAATTTGGAAGTATATGGACTGTAGAAGGCATAGAAAAAAGAAAATGTGATATACATGCATAATGGAATACTATTTAGCTACAAAAAGAACTCTTGTTTACAGTATGAATGTCTTTCTGGAAGGCATTATGTTGAATAAAATAAGCCTGACACAGTCAACTATCATATAATTTCATTCATTTTTGGAGTTTAAAACTGTTGATCTCATAGAAGCAGAGAACAGAGCAGTGGTTATGGGTAGGGAGAGAAAGCATGGGGAGAGGCCAAGCTCAACAGGTACAAATTTATTTTTATAAAATATTTTGATCCTGGAGATCTGGGTAGCTGAAGCAGGAGGATCTCAAATTTGAGCCCACTCTGGGTATAAAAGGCTTGATGAGACTGTCTCAAAATAAAAACATAAAAAAGGGCTAGGGATATAGCTCAGTGTGGTGGTCCTGGGCTCATTCCTCAGTATATCAAAATTTTTTGATAATTTTTTTTTTTTTGAGACAGGGTCTCGCTTTGTAGTTCAGGCTGGCTCTGAGCTCACTATGTAGTCCAGGCAAGCCTGGAACTCAGCAATCCTCCTGCCTCTGCCTCCTGAGTGCTGGGATGACAGGCGTTAGCCACCACGCCCGGCACTGTGGTATGTGGTATTGATTGCTGGTGGGCGTGAGTCTCCACGCCCAGCATTGTATGTGGTTACCGGGGATCAAACTCAGGACCTTGTGCTTGCGAGGTAGGTGCTGAAACCACTGAGCTAACCCTCCGGCCCTGATAATTGTTTTTTGATAGTTTGTAACCTAAGTATTTCATTTCAGTATTCTGAGAAAGGCTCAAGCCTTTCAAGTTATTAAGCCAATCTTTAAGTTTTCATTTCTCTGAGATAAAGGCCCAGAAAGGAAATATAGATTGTATGGTAATTTTATGTTTCATCATTTACCCTTTTAAGAAATTTCCAAGTGTTCTACTGGTTTATTTTCCTGCCAATAGAGTAAGGTGACTCAGTTTCTCTGCGTCTTCACAATATTTGGTGTTAGCACACAGAAGACATTCTAGTCAATACATAGTAGCATTATTCACTGTGGTTTTATTTGTATTTCCTAATGGATAATGATGGTTAACATCTTTTCTTGTGTTTCCTTAGTATCTAAAGTCTTCTTTGGTGAAAGATCTCTTCATGTTTGTTACAGCTGATGTCTAGGTGCCCCCTCAAAGCCTCTTGTGGCTTGTTCAGAGGTGGCTGGATCTAGAGTTTGTCATGCTGGGATTGATTCATGGTGCAGTGCTAGGGACCAAGGTCCCTAGGATTAAGGGCGTGAGTGCTTCCTTCACTAAGTAGTCTGGATAAAATAAAAAGGATAAAAAGAGCTGTGGTCATCCCTTGCATGATACTTTGCCACCTTCTGCCAATGATGAACTGTTTTTCTGTGATGCCCCTCCCCCTCAGTTCAGTGGACTGGACTGAAACTCTACAAATTGTGAGCTAAATGAACCTACCTTCCTTCCTTCCTTCCTTCCTTCCTTCCTTCCTTCCTTCCTTCCTTCCTTCCTTCCTTTCTTTCTTTCTTTCTTTTTCTGTCTCTCTCTCTCTAACTTTGCATGTCAGGCATTTTGTCTCAGCAGCGAGAAAAATAACCAAGACAGTGTTATTTTTTGCATCCATTTTCTATTTGGATTGTTTTGTAATATTTTCCTTTTTAAATTTTATTAATATGTATTTCCAGTATAAGCATTATGTTCCTTCTGGGGAATTGGTA
This sequence comes from Thryonomys swinderianus, assembly GCA_004025085.1. NCBI lineage: Eukaryota > Metazoa > Chordata > Mammalia > Rodentia > Thryonomyidae > Thryonomys > Thryonomys swinderianus. Next base: position 38,360 of record PVIC010009366.1, read on the forward strand.
CATGTACATACTACATCTTTATTCTTTTTTTAATCCTCTTTCTCTCCTTCCTCTTTTGTCCGTCTCTTGAGCTCTTGTCCATTTGAGCAAGATCTAGCTCCCTCCTTCCTGTTATCTATCTTTTTTTTTTTTTTTGAGACAGGGTCTCGCTTTGTAGTTCAGGCTGGCCCTGAGCTCACTATGTAGCCCAGGCAAGCCTTGAACTCAGCAATTCTCCTATCTCTGCCTCCTGAGTGCTGGGATTACAGGCGTGAGCCACCACGCCCAGCACTGTGGTATGTGGTATTGATTGCTGGTGGGCGTGAGTCACCACGCCCAGCACTGTATGTGGTTATCTGGGATCGAAACTCAGGACATTGCACTTGTGAGTCAGGCGCCAGAACCACTGAGCTAAATCTCGGCCCCTGTTATCTATCTTTTAATTTGTTCTTTATTTATATCTGACTTTCTCATATAAGAGGGATTGTGCAGTATTTAAACTTATGTGTCTGATTTATTTTATTTAATATTATGGTCTCAAGTTGCATCCATTTTCTGATAAATACATCCAATTTATTCTTTAGGGCAGACTAGTACTCCATTCATCATCAATAAATTTTCTTTACCCAGGCATCTGTTGACATAGACTGCTTCCAAGAGTTAGCTATTATGAATTATTCTTCCTGGTCTAGAGGTTAGCTCCTTGTCAGATACGTGTTTGCAAATATTCACTAAATTTATAGCTTGCTTTTCATCTTCTTAACATGGTCTTAGGTAGAACAAAAATTTTTAATTTTCATAAAGTACACTTACTAATTTTTTCTGTTTGTGGATCCTACTTTTGGTACCAAGTCTAGGGACTCTTTGTCTTGTTCTATCATCTGAAGATTTGCTCTTATGTTTTTTACTGAGACTTTTTTTTTTTGAGAAAGAGTCTCGCTTTGTAGTTCAGGCTGGCCCTCAGCTCACTATGTAGCCCAGGCAAGCCTGGAACTCAGCAATCCTCCTGTCTCTGCCTCCCAAGTGCTGGGATGACAGGCGTGAGCCACCACGCCCGGCACTGTGGTATGTGGTATTGATTGCTGGTGGGCGTGAGTTACCAGGCCCAGCATTGTATGTGGTTACCGGGATCGAACTCAGGGCCTTGCGCTCGCAAGGCAGGCGCCAGAACCACTGAGCTAAATCTCTGGCCCTTTACTGAGACTTTTATTTTTAAATCTGAGATCACTTGACAGAATTTAAAAAACATAGTGTGTAACTTAGACCAAGGCTCATTTTCTTTTTTATCTGTGGAGATACAATTGTACCAATGCCATGCCAGAAAAGCCTGTCTTTTCATCATTAAATTGCCTTTGTGCCTTGTCAAGCATCCTTTGAGCCTTTTTGTGTCATTGGCTATTCTGGGTTGTCTGCTTTGCAGCATTGGTCTGCGTGCTGTGATTTCTCCACCAGTACCTCACAGTTTCCAGCCTTGCTGTTACATACTAAGTCTTAATCCTGGGTAAACTTAACTCTTCCACTGTATTCCTCTTTTCCCAAGAGAATTCTCTATGTGCTAGTTATTTGCTCCTCAAATAAATTATAAAATAATATTGTTTATATATACACAACACAACTTTTCTGGGATTTTGATAGGAATTGTATTAAACTTGTGTGTCAGTTCGGAGAGAACTGACTTCTTTCTTATAGAACCTTTTAATTCATTTACATATTATCTCTCCCCACTTTATATAGATTCTGTTTGATTTCTTTCATTAGCATTGTGTAGTTGTTTGTATAACTTTGTGCAGGTTTTACTAGCTTTACATTTTAGTATTTTATTTTTAGCATTTATATATGCATTACATTCATATCTATATAGAAATAGAACTTACTTTTATATACTTATAATGTTTCCTTCAGCCTTTCGGAACCCGCTTATTAGTTTTTGAAGATCTTATGGATCCTCTGTCTTCACATGTAGTTCTTTTTGTATGTCGGTGAATTCTATTTGCTAATATTTGTGAAGGGTTCTTGCATTTGTTTTTCTTCCCTCCTCTTAAGCTTTTCTTTTTTGCATAGCAATCTAGTTTTGGTATTAGGGTAATACTATCTTGATAATATGAGTTGTAAAATTTATTTCAGTGACCTTAACTGGGCCTAGAAATTTCCTCTTTGAAAGTTTAGAAAGTATAAATTCAATTTTCTCAATCGCTATAGGACAATGCACATTATCTTTTTCATCTTAGTTGAATTTTGGTAGTTTGTGTTTTTTAGAGAATTAGCTCATTTTGTTTTAGTTGTCGAAGTTATATGTAAAGAGTTTTTCATTGTATTGTTATATCATCTTTTTGATATCTGTAGTTTGTAATGATGTCTTCTGTTCCATTTCATGATACTGAAATTTGTATTTTCCCTTTTTTATTTTGTTAGTTTTGCTAGAAGTTTGTCAATTTTATTGACAATATCTAAGAGCTAACTCTTTGTTTAATTGATTTTTTCTTTCAATTTAATTTTTTTATGTTCCTTATTATTTCATTTCATTTTCTGACTTTGTGGTTATTTTGCTTTCCATGTTTATGTTCTTGAAGTAGAGTCTTTTTTCCAGTATGCAATTGATAGTGTAGATTTCTTTTAGCTGTGTTCCAACAACTTTCAATATATTGTATTTTCATTTTAATTTATTCAGTAGCTTTGTTTTTATTTTTTTATTTCTATTTTTTTTGAGACAGGGTCTTGCTTTGTAGTTCAGGCTGGCCCTGAGCTCACTATGGTGCCCAGGCAAGCCGCTGCGAACTCAGCAATCCTCCTGCCTCTGCCTCCCGAGTGCTGGGATTACAGGCGTGAGCCACCATGCCCAGCACTGTGGTATGCGGTATTGATTGCTGGTGGGCGTGAGTCTCCATGCCCAGCATTGTATGTGGTTACCAGGATCGAACTCAGGACCTTGCGCTTGCAAGGCAGGCGCCGGAACCACTGAGCTAATCCTCTGGCCCTGTTTTTATTTCTTTTGAGATTTTCTTTTAGGTCCTGGTATTTAGAAATACGTACTTCAGTTTCCAAGTGTTTGGAGAGTATTATTTATCTTTTGGTTTTTTATTTTTATTTGATCCAATTGCAGTTAGAGAACACATTGTATGATTTAAGTTCTTTCATGTTTGTGGAGGTTTGTTTTATGGACCAAGGAATAATCTATTTTTGTATATATTCTGTGTGCAGTATTTTCCTCTTATTAGGTGGATTATTTTATAAATGCCAATTAATTCGTGTTGGTTAATAGTGTCATTAAGTTCTTCTGTATCTTTGATGACTTTTTATGAAGCTGCTGAGTGAGGGACTCAAATATAACTGTGGATTTATCTTTTTATCCTTTCAATTCTATCAGTTTGTTTCATATTATTCACCTCTTTTGTTTGGTTTCCACACATTTATTATTATACATTACCTTTCTTTTCATATGGCATTTTTCTGTCCCCTGAGGTCTATTTTATCTTACATTAATAAGTAAGTACTACTTTCTCTTTATAATGTTTGTGTGGTGTACCTTTTCCATTCATTTGCTTTCAACCTATCCATTTGCCACCTTTGCAGTGAGTTTCTTTTAGATAGCATATAGGTGAGCTATGGTTTGAATCCATCTCTGCTGTGTCTTTTAACTGATACAGTTAAAACATTTACATTTAATATAATTTTTGACAAGTTAGAGATTAACTCTGCTATATTTTTTGTTTTCTTCCTACGGTTTGTTTCTCTATTTTACCCCCACCTCTTGATGGTTTGGGAGGATATCGTTTAGAATTCTATTTTTTTATTTATCTGTACTGCTTTTGATTGTGTATCTTTGTATGATTTTCCAGTGGTTACACTAGGTATTACATTAGTTTTATATAATTTGTCAGAGTTCTGTTGCTCTGACTTCACCAATTTGAATGAAGAACAGAACATTGCATCTATTTAAGTACCATTATTTTCTCCATTTTCAGTCCCGTTGCCTTGTTTTCTCTACATATCTTTAGAACCACACGAAAATGTATAATTTTTTCAACCATCAAACATAATTTAGATTACTCAAGAGAAAATTATTCAGTTGTATTTATAATATTTTTGCTACCTTTCTAATGTTCCAAGTATTTTTTCCCTAACACCTTTCCTGTTAGGTATTCCTTTAGACATTTATTTTAGAGTAAGTCATCTAGGTACAAATTCTCTATTTTGATTAATTAGAGATGTTTTAATTTCTATTTGATTATGGAAAGAGGGTTTGGCTGAGTATAGGATTCTAGGAAGGCAGTTTTTTTTTTTTTTTTTTTTGAGACAGGGTCTCGCTTTGAAGTTCAGGCTGGCCCTGAGCTCACTATGGTGCCCAGGCAAGCCACCGCGAACTCAGCAATCCTCTTGTCTCTGCCTCCCGAGTGCTGGGATGACAGGCGTGAGCCACCACATCCGGCATTGTGGTATGCAGTGTTGATTGTTGGTGGGCGTGAGTCTCCACACCCAGCATTATATGTGGTTACCGGGGATCGAACTCAGGACCCTGCGCTTGCGAGGCAGGCGCCGGAACCACTGAGCTAACCCTCCGGCCTGGAAGGCAGTTTTTTTAACACCTGAAAAACACTGTGCTACTTTCCTTGGCCTCCATAAAAAAGAAAGCTACTATTATTCTAATTGCTTCCCTTTGTATTTAAGATTTCCTCTCTGGCTTTCAGAAACTTAATAATGATGTGTCTTGGCATGGAATTTTTTTATTTGTCCTGTTTGGATAAACTCAGCTCCTTAAATCTGTAGGTTTGTGTTTCTTGCCAAATCTGAAACATTTTCAGTGTTTTCTTGAGTACTTTTCATTCCCAGCCTCTTTCTTCTCTCATTACAAGACTGATGTAATAACAGTTATACCTCTTATTTAAAAAAAAATAGTCCCATGGGTCCCTGCCGCTGTCATTTTTTAAAGTTTATTTTTCTCTCTCTTGTGATTGGATTGTTTTTATTATTCACTCTTCTAGCTCACTGATTATTTTCTCTGTCCTCTTCATTCTGCTCTTATATCCAACCACCAGGAGCTTTTTATGATATTGTATTTTTGAGATCTAAAATTTGTATCTGATTTTTCTTTACAACCTTGATTTCCTTGTGGAGAATTCTGCATTTGTTTCAAAGGTATTTGTATCTGCTCATGGAAGCATTTTAATGATGGTTGTTTTAAAGACATTTTTGGACTGCTCTACCATTTCTATTATACTGATGTTGAAATATGATTGTATTTTTAATTATTTTTTCTTTTTTGAGACAGGGTCTCACTTTGCAGGTCAGGCTGGCCCTGAGCTGACTATGTAGCCCTCGAACTCAGCAATCCTCCTGTCTCTGCCTTCCTAGTGCTGGATTACAGGCGTGAGCCACTACACCCGGCTATGATTGTATTTTTAAATCTAGCTTGCAACCTTACTTTTTATGGTATCATACATAAGTGATTTTTAAAAAAATTGAAACCTGAGGTGGGGGGGAATTGAAACCTGGGACCTTATATTATAGTACAGAACTCTGGACTCATGTAAACCTTACGTGTTCTTTTTCTCTGATATTACTCCAGCAGGAGAAGAGAGAGCCTGCTTATCAATTTTCCTCATGTACTTTACAGCTGTGTTATTTGGTGTATACACATTTGGGATTAGTTTCTCCTGTCGGTGGATTAACCCTTTTATCATTATCATATTCCTCTCTGAACCTGCTGGTGGTGTTAAGTCTATTTTATCTCACATGAATGTCATTAACCCCCGGGTTCTGCACTCAGCCTCATACCAGAGGGAACAAGACCTCAGGGCTTGCTCCACTGACACTATGGAGGAGGGAGCCCGGGGGATGAAATCTCTGCCCCGACCTTCCCTGACATCGCCAACGTAGGAACATTGTGCTTCTTGTTACAGCCTCAGGAGGGTGGATGTCTAGACTTTCCACCTGATTTTTGCTGGTGTGGGTGTGGGTTGCACCATGGTTTTTCCCCTGTGGTATTTGGCTGGAGTAGTAATTATCGTCTAAAAATGTTCTGTCTTGCTAAGCTGCCTCTTTGTTGCTCCTCTGACAAGAGAGAAAAAGGATTGTGTTGGGATTCATTCATCTGTGCCCATTGTAGGTTTCTTTAGTTTTAAATCTGGCATATAGGAAGTAGAGAGAGACTTGAAGGAATGTGTCACCATGTCACCCCTTGGTGGTCAATGCTTTAACCAGTCTGGCATGTGTTTCCAGCTTGCAGAGAATTCTTATGTTTGTTTTATACAAAGGTCCAGGAATTTTAGTTGTATTCAGCACAAAAAACAGGGGAAAGTATTATCTCCCCAGAGGGGATTAATTTTGTGTTTTATAACTGTGTAAAATATCTTATGGGCTCCAAGTAAAATCTATAGCACAAGTTATATTAAGAGAAGCCTAAGCTTTTACTCCTTTGTTCTCTACTGTTTTCTTCTTCTGCATCAATAGTTAATTATTTTTTAAAGTTGTGGTTTATTTTTTTAATTTTAAAAAGTAAGTAACCGCACTGCTTGTATATATCTCTTAATTTCTTAGATCAATTATATCATATAAACTTACTTTTTTGCCACCTTGCTTTTTACTTAACAATATATCCTGGAGGTAACTCCATATGAGTAGGGAGAGCTTCCATTTCTTCTCCACTTCTTCCTTCACTTCTTTTCCCTTTTTGTTCTTTTTCCTCTGACTCTTCTTTTTCCTCCTCCTCTGTGTACTGGAGATCGAACCCACGGTCTTTGCAAAAACAACAGCAACAAAAGAAAAACACAAACAACAAAATTCTTCAGCTCATTTTTTTTTTGAGACAGGATCTTGCTAAATTGCATTTTTATACTATACAATAATCCACATTTTTAGATGTGGATCACTTTTAAGTGTTCAACTAGTTCACTATTGAAAGATGGGTTGTTTCTAGTTTTTTTTTGCTTGTGCAAATAACATTCAAAGAACAGGATTTAATTAATCAGTTTTGCATTTTTTGGGCTATATTTTGTTATCTCGGAATTGGGCTTGCTGTGTCAGATGTAAATGCACACACACACACACACACACACATATTAGTTTTCTTTTTTTGAGACAGGGTCTTGCTTTCTAGTTCAGGTTGGCTCTGAGGTCACTATGTAGCCCAGGCAAGCCTGGAACTCACAGCAATCCTCCTGCCTCTGCCTCCTGAGTGCTGGGATTACAGGCGTGAGCCACCACACCCAACATTGTAGTATGTGAGGCAGGCGCCGGAACCACTGAGCTAACCCTCCGGCCAACATTGTAGTATGTGGTATGTACTGGGGGATCAAACTCGGGACCTTGTGTTTGCAAGGCAGATGCTGGAACCACTGAGCTAAATTCCCAGTCAATGGACATATAATTTTATCAGACATTATTATTATTATTATTATTTTTTTTTTTGGAGACAGGGTCTC
>PVIC010009367.1:0-45792 GCA_004025085.1 Thryonomys swinderianus
GACTCTTGGGAATCAAATGTACTATGACCTAAGAGGTTTCTTACAAAACACAGTTTCTTCTCTAAAAATGATATGACATAGAGGACAATGAACTTATTTTGTGAGAATAAGTGAAATTCTCTTTATGTGGATGTAACTAAATCCTAGACACTAAGTTTAATGAGAAGACTCTGGGAAGGATTTCAGCTCAAAAACATTTCCACAGTATACTCGGCCAGCTTGTGCAGTACACAGACTGTACAACCACAAAACGACATGCTTATTTCCTGTAATTCTAGCAGTTACATTGGCCTGCTGGACATCAATTTTCTCTTGTATTAAATGAAAGTGCTACATTTTTTTCTCCAAGTTTTATACAATTAAAGGTGATACACTTTGAATTTTATGAAGTACATCTGTCTAAAAAATTTCAGTTCAACCTTCTATCCAATGAAAAGATGTAATTATTTTATGTGACCACAGATTATTTATGAGCAGACCTTTTCTCTCACTTGGTTTTGCCCTATCAGCTCCTAAGCACTTAATTAATTACTTAGTCAGCTTTCAAACCTGCCTTATGAAACCCTCACTTCTGGCCCAGATGAAGTACTGAGCACTAAAGTGGTGGCAGTAGGCTTGACTGAAACAACAGAACAGTTTGGACAACAAAGATGAATCAATGTTTTTCAAGACAACAGGCATCCAAAGGGTCAAGGTGCATGAGAATTAGGGACAAGTAAGCTTAGTCCTATGTCAAATTCAACTTAGTTTCAGAGAACTTCCCAGCCCAGGGGAGACTCAGCCAACCTATAGGTGGAAGAGAGGAAGCAGTGTGGATGGGCAGAGAAGGCAGGTCTCATTAGAGCATACAGGACTGAACGGAGAGAGGAGAGAACGGCACCAAAAGCCAGAGAGAGAACTTTAGAAAGCAGCTTGGAACACTCCCCTTGCTTAGCTGCCTTGTAAACCACTTTGGAACATGGATTCACAGTTCTTTAAGAAGATGAATATATATGTAAAATGAGATCTAGCTATTCTGCTCTGAATTTCTAGCCAGTGAAAAGGAAAGTCTGTTCTTGTATGAATATAGACTTCTACACAGCAGCATCACCGAGATACCCCCAAGCAGAAAGCATAGGAATTGCTCCCCAGCTGGCAACTTGATAGATGAATGAGTTAAGTCCACACAAAGAAATGTTTCTAGGCAGCAAAGAGGAAGAGTCATACAGACCACAAAGAGATCAATCTTAAAATAATTGTGCAGTGTGTAAGATGATAAACAAAAACTTCATTCTGTGTGATTCCACTTTTTTTTTTTAAAGCTAAAAAATGGAAAGTGATCCAGAAGCAGCCAGTGATGATGGAACTTTATGGAAATGAAGTACTCCAACGATGACCCAAATCTACGTATTTATTGCACAGTGCCAACACCATAACTAAACCAGAATACTAGGGTTTTAATTTGAAAAAAAAAAGGACAACTGTTAACAACTTTTGTTTTATAAGCAAAATAAATAGCATGTGTGCCATAGTTTCACCACCACTGAGTTTAGTGAGCCTGAGGATTCTAGGGGCTAAGAAGGGGCAGAAGAATGAAAGAATACAAAGGAATACGAAGGTATCGTGGGGTGATGGGTGTTCATTGACTTAGATGGCCTCACAGGTATGCAAATGTATTTAAATAACTGAATCACACTTTAAAAATGTGTGCTCTCTTGTATGCCAATTTTGTCTCATTGGAAAACAATAAAAAGAAGAAAATTAATATAAAATTATATTTTTACCAGAATATTTTTTTTATATACAACTACCTTCTCACAACGTTGGCTCAAGGAGCCAGCACTAGTCTTTGTTCCCATACTGTTGCTTTCTGAATCCCATTGGAAGTTAGTAAGTCCCATATACAAGGAAAGCAACTAAGTTTCAATTAGAATCATAATGCTGCCAGAGGTCCCAAATGGCAATGGGGCTTTTCACAAAGAAAATCAGGTTGTGATAATCTTGTGTATACTTTGATTCCTGTCTTTCCACATGGTTTAAGTTTGTTGCATGTCTGCAACAGGAACTAAAGAAATAAAATCTTGGCTTTGGGTTGCATTGTCTCTTTGCCTCTCTACCTCTGTATCTCTCTCTCTTTCTCTCATTCTCTAACACGCTCATACACACACCAACACATACAGTTTTTGTTCTATTTTGTATTATAATTTCTTCTTTGATTTACTCAGGGGACTAGGTCAGAGGATGTGATCAATTCCAACTTGGGAATGTGGTCCCACTTCATTGAAAGGGAATTAATCTGGAACTACATTAGAGACTCCTGATGCCCCTACTACTATCAATTCTAAAGGAAACTAACAGGAAAAACAAATAGATGTGTTCTGCACATTTAAAGACTCCGTATACACTCCAAGCAGCAATATCCTTTGATTTTAAGTGGCTTTAAATAGACATCAGCAATGGCCCCTCACATTCTACTGCTGGCCCCGTGCACTTCCCCAGCCCAAAAATCCAGAGGCTGAGAGCAGGGTATGACTTTCTTAGTAATTAGTGGCAGCATAAGTTTTTTCAATTAAAAGAAAGCATCATAATTAAAGATTGTGTATTTTCTACTTCCACATTAAATATCTCTTTTTTTATTACTGATGTTGGGAGTACAAAATTTCAATTACTGTGTTTTGCAATATCTTTATCTATTAAAACTGTTCAGTATGGCATTGCCCCTGCTCCCACACTTTAAAAAAATGTTTCAACTTGCTACAAAACCCGAAGCCAAAATTCTTGAATAAATCAGTAATTTTCAGAGCAGATGGAAAAAGTTTATTGCTATTTTGTTTTGAGTTTACATAGGGGAGGTTATAACACAGACCAGATAATTTTGCTATAATCATACATGGTTAGAAATGACAAGACCTTGGACAGTGTAAGAAGTCTGCAGTTTCTCAGTGTAGTATCTTCCAGATTGTTTCACCCAATAAACTTTCAGAAAGCACAAACAAGGATTAGAGACAACCAGTGCACACCATCACGCCCATTGGCAGGCCCAGTGATCTGCGAATCTGATAACATGCCCACACATTTCTTTGAAAGCCATCTGCATGAGACACTGCCGGAACAGAGAACAGCACTGGCAGCAGTAAAACTGAAGCTGAAATTATAATAGACACGATGCATTTTTATTACAACGATGGCATACAGAGACCCAACATCATCAGGTGTAATGAGGTAATTAGATTGCCCAGGGCACAGTGGGCAATGGGTGACTATGCCAGGGCTATTTGGAGTGCTGCTGAAAGATTTGGTCTGAGTCCCATACAAAAAGAGTGTGCAGATAGAAGCCTGGGGACCATATTTGGATAGTAAATGTCGTCTTGTGACTTATGGTAGAAATCATACCATATTGAGGTCATGCTGACAGAAGTTTAGAACAAGGTAGGAGAGATTGGGCTTTCTATTCATTTTTGAGCAGAATTTAGCAAGTGTGAGGATTAATTGATACCAAAGAAAACCATTTTCACAGAAGGAAATAAAACTGTACCAATGATACATATTTCCTTCGAATAGCAATGAGGTGGTAGACCTCTAAAAGCAGGACTTAGAACTTAGGTGTACTTGTTTCTGCATACTTTATGGCATTTCATACAAATGGGGAAGACTGAGAGTAAGAATCCTGGTAAGATGGGATAGGTAAAGCCCTGCAGTTAGATGGAAAGTTGTTGTTTAGGTTACATCAGTCCTATTTGTCCAACACTTTAGTTACTCTGAGAAATATTCATTTAACACTATGAATTCACTGGTGTGATATTCTTAAACATGTATGCTATATTCAAATGCCATGGTTGAAGCACAAGAATTAAATGAATAATACTGTAAGTAGAGATTTCATTTCTCATAGATTCCACTCAAACCAAAAAAGAAATTGATTGATAAGGCATACCAATACAAATATGGAACTGGAATTTATGTACTTCAGTGCTAGAGCACTTGCCTGCATGCCAGAAGCCCTGGATTTAATCCCCAATATGGGCAAAAAAAAAAAATACTGACAAAGTATTCTTGAGATATAATAGTATATATGTAGCATATATATATATATATATGAAACAGAGATTTATGCTAAATTCAAATGCATGTTTTTTATATTCAGATAAAAAGACTCTCAAAGTCAATAAAATTTTTAAAATATAGGGAAATCATAGTAATATGAGATAAGTAACTATAAACGTAGCAATATGATAAGGCTATTAGAAATGTGTTTGTTTCACATTTAAAGATAACTTTCTGACATTAAGGTGTACAAATAATTTATAAAATGAAAATATGTGTTATTATAGTTAGTTTCAAAGACAAAATATTTTTAAAAATTTTACAACTGAAGTTCATATGCCTGATATATGGTATGTGCTATAAAATATTTTTTAAAATAAAAAATGAGTTATCTAAAATTATTAATGATTATTTACAACCAAGAGAACATAGAAAAACTGAGCAAATGAAAACCTAAGGAAATATTAGTGACAAGTAATATTAAAAAACTATTATCTTCAATATAAAAAGAGCTCTTACAACTCAGTAAAAATTCCTACAATACAGAAGAAAATAAACCAATGAATTAAACAGACCTATCCCAGTAAGCACTCAAAACTGTTGTCTCATTATTAACACACATTTAAATATATTTAACAATAAGATATCCTTTTGCCTCACAAATATCCAAGATTCCCAAGAATAACAAATTCTAGGGTGATGAGTTCTGGTAGCCTATGTCCCTCATGCATTACCAGCATTGCTAATGGGAGTGTAGACTACAAAACCTTCATGGAAACTGATGAGTTATCCAGCTTGTATCAAGAATTTCTTAAAAGCTCATAACTTACAACATGACCCTCCACTTCTGGCTGCCTCTCCTCTGAGAAATACTCAAATATATTGGCAAAGATTATAAATAAAGATGTTATTGAAAATAATTTTAAAACATACCTTGATTTACAAATAATTTATAACATAAAAATGTATTATCAATAGCTATTTAAATTATTAAAAATATAAAAGCAACTTATTCACAAAAATTGGAAGTCTTAAAATCCACTATAGCATCTGTGTAAGGAAAAATATCAAAATAAAATTTTGGAATGTAAATGCCTTACAGAAGTGCTCCCAGACATTGGCTTAAGGAAGAGACATTATGAATAAAACCTATGTAGCACAAGAACTACCAGACAGAATCAACAAATGGGATATCATCCTACTGAAAAGCTTTTGTACAGCAAAAGAAGTCATTGGCACTGCTAAAAGACAACCAACATGGGAAAAATCTTTACTAGCTGTTTATCAGACAAAGGGCTATTATCTACAATATATAAAGAACATAAACAGATCAGCCTCCCCAAGTTTAAAGACCCAATTCAAAAATGGGCATCTGAGTGCTCGCTTCGGCAGCACATATACAAAAATGGGCATCTGAAATGAATAGACACTTCTCAGAGGCAGAAGTCAAAGCAGCTAAGAAACATATGAAGAAATGTTCAACATCACTGGTCATTCGAGAGATGCAAATGAAAACAACACTGAGATTTCATCTCACTCCACAAAGAATGGCTGCTAGTACAAAATCAACCAACAATAAATGCTGGCGAGGCTGTGAGGAGAAAGGAACCCTTCTTCACTGTTGGTGGGATTGTAGACTTGTGCAACCATTGTGGAGATCTGTGTGGAGATTTCTCAGAAAACTAGGACTAGGGGTCCTATTTGACCCTTCTATTCCCCTGCTAGGAATATACCCAAAAGAATTTTTAAAAATCACATTGGAAAGACAGATGTACACCCTTGTTCATAGCAGCTCAGTTCGTGATAGCTCAATCTTGGAAACAACCCAAATGTCCATCAACTGGAGAGTGGATAAAGAAGATGTGTTTTTTTTTTTTTTTATAAAATAGGGTATTATTCTGCCATAAAGAATGACAAGATTGATTCATTTATGTGCAAATGGATACACCTGGAGGACACGCTAATGAGTGATATCAATAGATCACAGATAGGCAAATACCAGATCTTCTCATTGATATGAGCACCTTTAGATGCAAATGAGCTCTAGAAAGTATGACAGTCTTTGTAGAATGGGAAATTTCCAAAGGAAATTTGGTGTGGGGATGTAATGAGGGGAAGGAATAAATATGGTTCTGAAAGAAAATAAAAGAGCATGTATACAGGGGGTGGGGAGGTGTGGGTGGGTGGGGATATGGGTAAAAATGAGAATTGACTGTGCCATATATTGGTACAAATTCCCCAATGTTATGTGTGATTGTGAGATGTATATAACTTGTACCAATAAAGAATTCAATTTTAAAAAAAGTGCTCCCAATGAGATGCTAGGTAATAAAATTAAAATCAAACACAAAGCTCCAAAATAGAATGAATCTATCTTGAAAATAGCTATTACACAAACATAGACACACATACATAGATAAAAATATATGGATAGGAATCTCTAAAAATGTAGGCTAACAGTAAATAGTAACATTTACATTTAAAATTTTAGAGGTAAATTTTATAAAAATTTAAATAAATACATAAAGCAAAAAGTAAAAGTTATCAGTTACTAAAAACCTAATAAATCTATTCCTTTTTTGTGCTTTTCAACAGTAGACCCAAGATAGCAGTTTAAAGTCTAGAATGTATTTAAAAAATATGCTGTACATATTTTTGTTTTAAAATTTCTCAGTTAAAAAAATTATTTAACCCATGATCAACCAAAAAGATGATAATCACATAGATATGAATATATATGCAATGATAATCACATAGATAATACTGATCTAATGGGAAAGCACATCTTATAGCAAGTGTACTATTTAAAAGAACTATTTTAGTAAAGGATAGAGCCAGAGGTCTTGGTCCGCCACTGTGGTGACTGATATCCATCTAGATGTGAGTGGGCCAGGTGTTACCACTTATGCCTTACAGAAGTATGTAGACCTGGGCATTATGTCTCTATCTTGGCCAGGCCTCCAAAAGATATGTTTCAGGCTGCAGTTGTAAAGTGTTTTCATCTTTTGCATGGCTCCTTTGAGTGCCTAGCACTATCTGATGGCCTATAATAGTTTCATCAAATTTAGCAATCTATAATAAAATCATTAATAATAAAACATAAATTTTAATCACCTATGTTAAGAAGCCAAAAATTATTTCCCTATAGAAAACAATACTAAAAAATCCTTGCCCTATGATGATGAGAATGTCAGAAATGTAAGAAAAAAGAATGTGAAGCAGTAACTAAATACTATGTTGTTTGTCTACAATTGTGATTGTTATAGTACTGTTGACTTTTCTGTTAAAGGGTTTTTTGTTTTGTTTTGTTTTTCTTTTGATTTGAATCTTTATTGGTACATTTTATATGCACATTATGATCACACTCAACATTGAGAATTTGTATCAGTATATGACACAACTTAATTCTCATTTTATAATCTGTTAAAAATTTATTTTCTAATTATGAGTTATTGTAATCATTATTTTCCTTTTCCTAAAGTAGGGCACCAAATAGTATAATCTTAGGTCTGACAAAATCCAAACTTCTCCACTTAAATACTTCATCAGTTCTCCATGGCTACCTTTATTATTTCTAAAATATTCTTCTGGACTGAATTACTTAATGTTATGGTCAGGTTTTCAGGGTGTGACTTTATCTAATACTTGAGAGATTTAATTCTGTCCAACAGATTCTTGGGGGCTCTTCACCCTCCATCCCACACGAGGGACCCTTTCAGTGTGGAGCTTCCCGTCTCTTTCCAAAATTGACTGAAAGCACTAACTCTTCCCCCAAGCAGAGACTTTTGCTTTCTGGGCTGTTACAACAACTCAAGTGATGCTACCTGGATGTGTTGGGGTGCCAGCCTTCTCATCAGGCACATCTTGATCCATGCTAATAACTGAAAGGAGAAATTTGGGCAAGCAACTTATTCTTTCCTCTCTGGATTCTGAGCAATGATGCAAGTTGTAAGTGTTTTCCCGCTTTGCATGTTTTCCCTAAAAGATCTCAGTGCCAAATGAATGCACCTGCTACGAGACCAAGTGTCTCTTTATGGCTCTAGAAACTATAACCTGTATGAATACGTTGAATTGTTTAGCATTTTTTCTTACCTTAATCCTCCTTTATTTTTCACCCTTGACGTCCTGGGCTCTTACTTCCCAAATAAAGTGTCAGCACTATTCATTCTTGCCTCAGGCTCTGCTCCCTAGAGGACTCCAGGTAAAGTGCATATCAACTAGCTAAAATAAAAAGGTCTGGCAATCTAACAGGAAGGAGAGAGTTAATTCTTTGTGTATTATCGTCCCCACACTGTCGGCCACAAAACACAGCAGTGTTGAATAACTGGTGTCACTGCTTTAAAAGTCAACACAGGAGCAAAAAAGGAGAGGAAAGAATACAATTCATTTTAAACGTAGAAAATTCATATTTAGCATATATTATAAAAGAGAAGAAAATGGTATCAAATGGTTAATATAAAATATTAAAGTATATAGACTTTAGTTTGATAAGGTAAAATTTGGATTAAGCTGTAATAATATACAAAACATGCATATATTTGAAAACAGGTACATCCATACTGTGAATATAGGAAAAAAAGCATTTCTGCCCATCCTAGCAGAAAATCCATTACTGTACAAATTCGAGAGCGAAGGTTCCTAACAGTTCAATTTGTGTACTTCTACATCTGTTTTGTTTCCTGCCATTTTTCTCCCATGAAATGTAGTTGCCACCCTGTCGTAGACCCACAACAAGCCACGTTGTTCCACCTAGTCAATTCTAGACAGATGGCCACAACATACATTTTCCAATAATGCCAAAACAAAGATTAAATCTGGCAGAAGCCTTAACCCATAACTTCCTTTCCCAAAGACACTGAATATATTTGCCGAGGAGCTTTTCTGACAGCACCAATTAAGCACAGAGGCCTGTAGGAATAGACACACCGAGCAAGTGTGAGGGAAGAAAGCCACGCAAAAATCTGTGATAGAAACAGGAAGACTGATGCTCTTTCTCCTGGACCCATAAATCTCAGGGTATGTAACCTTGATTTGAATTGCAGTACAGTACTATAACCCAGTGCGATGTTACAGCACTGCATCTAGGTAAATAGCTCATGTATGCTTTATGCCCCTAGAATACTAAAATTGTGGACATGTGATAAGTTTTAAGAATATTACATATACAAAATGAACCTTAAAATTAGCGACATAATTCACGTGGATACTGGTTTGCATAATGAATACATCTTTCCACATGTAAAAGAAAGGGGTCCTTAATAAATCCATATTTTTTTTTCCCACACACTTGGTCACTCTGCAAGTTGGCTGCTGAGGGGGACATTTAGTGTGAAGACACACAAATGATGTCCCTTTCAACTGGCACTTTCAGACCAGGGAAAGAGGTTTCCCCGTGATTTTGAGTCTTAATGCAGTGCCAAAAGACCTTAGGAAAAATGTGTTTTTATCTAAATGGAAATTCAGAGTGTAAACTTTCCAATGTAGCTGTTTCACATAATTTTTAAAAATGTCATTTGACAAAGGGCTACTATCTAGAATATACAAAAAAACTTAAAATATCAGCCCCTAAATATAAAGACCAATTTAAAATTGGGCATCTGAAATGAACAGACAATTTTTAAAGGCAGAAGTAAAAGCAGCTAAGAAGCATATAAAGAAATGTTCAACATCACTAGTCATTTCAGAGATGCAAGTGAAAACAACACTGAGATTCCATCTCACTCCACAAAGAATGGCAACCAAGGCCTGTAGGAATAGACACACTGATCAAGTGTGAGGGAAGAAAGCCACAAAGTAGCCATTCCACAAATAATGTCCTGAAATTAACCAGCAATAAATGCTGGCGAGGCTGTGGGGAGGAAGGAACCTTTCTCCACTGCTGGTGGGAAGGTAGACTGATATAACCACTATGGAGATCAGTGTGGAGATTCCTAACAAAACTTGGATTAGAGGTCCCATTTGATCTTGCTATTTCCCTGCTGGTATGTACATGCAAAATTAAAAGATTCATATCACAGTCATATATGTGCACCCATGTTCATAGCAGCCAAGTTTGTGATAGCTAAATCTTGGAAACAACTCAAATGCCCATCAGTTGGAGACTGGATAAAGAAGATGTGGTTTTTCCATAAAATGGAGTATTACTCCTCCATAAAGGATGATTAGTTTGAGTCATTTATACTCAAATGGCTGTACCTTGAGGACATGCTCCTAAGTGAAATAAATACATCATAGATCTGTAAATATCATCTCTCTTTTCTGGATGAGAAACTGAAGATGTGCTCTAGAATATATGGTAGATACTGTTAAATAGAAAATATTCAAAGGGAAATGGGGTGTAGGCATAACAAGGGGAAGAAAAAATATGATGGCAATAAGAGAAGGGAAAATAAGCTTATGTATAGAGGGGGCGGGGTTGTAGGGTGGGTAGAATGGGAAAAGTGAGAATTAAATTGTGTCATATACTGGTACAAATTCCCAATATTGTATGTGATCATGATGTGTATATATAATGTACCAAGTAAAGATTCAAGTTAAAAAAAATCAATTTCAACTAGAGGTTAGGGCTCTATCTTGAATTCACCTAAATTGATTCACATTTTAAATTGTAGCCTGTTTGCTCAAATCAGTAAACAAAAGGTCAATAGAATTCTGCATCTACCAAGTTTATTCATTGCTTATTTACCATCTATACTGATTGCTCCCAAGCTTACTAAGTCCCCTCTCCTTTTTCAAGATGCCATTGGGTCACTCATTAATTTGAAATTGTGGGGTCTTTCTTTGAATGATAATGTGTGCATGTAGTAAATGGATGTTTTTGAGGTCTTTTCAGAATGAAAAAATCACTTCTTACAATATGTTTTGAGAATAAGAACAAATGAACAAATAGATTCCCTTTCAGTCAAACTTCCTTTACAAATTTAGAGCAATCTGCAAGACTGTGGATAATGAGAGAAACAACAAACAAGGTTCCTTTCATATAATAATTTAAAATTTAGTCAATTAGGCAACAATAAAGCATAGCAAGGATGATTTATCTTAATAATTTCTCCTTTTTTGGTGCTTTCATAAAATGAAGAATTCTATATAAATCCCAAATATTTTAACCATGTTTATAATTTCAGTGAATCTTTATTATTTTTATGAAGTATTTTCAAACATCATTTAAACAGTGCCGGATGTGGTGGCTCACGCCTGTAATCCCAGCACTCAGGAGGCAGAGACAGGAGGATTGCTGAGTTCGCAGCGGCTTGCCTGGGCACCATAGTGAGCTCAGGGCCAGCCTGAACTACAAAGCGAGACACTGTCTCAAAAAAAAAAAATCATTTAAAAACTGTTTTGACTCATGTTTTCATTGAAAACTGAAACAAATTTCAGTTTTGTTTTCATTGAAAACAAATTTATCACTGAAAACTTTCTTCATTTATTTATGATGAGTAAATTAAAAAGTAAGTTAAAAAGTTTCTCAGTTAGATGTGATATATACAAATGGAGTATGTTATAACAGCCTCCTCTATACTATGTCAACTTACTCCTGCTTAACAGTAACAGTGCCCCATAGACCACCCTCTCCTTGGTCCTAGAACCCTCCATATGACACACTGTACCCAAGAGTAGTACAAATGCACTGTTTTGAAGGCCAAGGTCCCTATTATGGGTGGCAGAAGTCAGGGCACACAGTTGGCTTTTGGGGCCAGGCAGGGATGGCTGCTCCTTAGGGTTGACTTGCCTCAGTCCCAAGTTTCTGTTTGAAGGCTTATTCAGAGTCATCCCTCAGCTTGTCCCTCCACTGTCAGTGCTTCCTGCCTCAGCCCTCTCTGAACTTGCCACATCACATTGCATTGGTTGGCAGAGGGCATTAGGATGTGCACACTAGGGAAGGACCGTGATGAGCGGTGATACAGTTTGAGTTCTGACACACATGGAAATTCATGTGGTGTCCTCTCCAAGTCACCCACAGTAGTGGCACTGGGCTTTGTGAGAGTTTTTCTTTTCCCTGGGAGACATTTAAACAGATCTAAGCATTAGGAACTTTTCTCTCCAGGTGCTCTGTGCTCCCAGCAGTCTGACAATCAGGTAAGAGGGATATGCCAGACTCTGAATTGGAATTGATTTACTAAGGTCAGAGAAAGGGCCCTGCTGCTGTCACTACCTCATCAGATGGACCCCGGAGGTCAAGAAGCCACTCTCAGGACACAGCCTTCAGGCAGTGACCAGGAGGGCCCTGTATACAAGCTTTGTGGTCTCCTACTCACCCCAGGAAAGCAGAAGGAGTGGAGACCTATCAGCCATATCACTAAACTTTTCAGGCCAGGGAGGCTGAGGCTGAGAGAATCAAGGCAGCAGCCATGTGCTTAGACTCCAAAATCTGGATTCTTTATGACCCTGAGCATCATATGCGAAATAAAGGCAATGCAGGGTCACGGTTAGGAATGAAACCTACACTGGAAGCCAAGCAGATGTGCACAGGGCAGGGATAGTCAGGAACAGATTTCATGTAGGTATTTAGCTTTGGCTCTTGTAATGACTTTGTCCGCAGCACCATGCCCTCTGCTTTGCCACACAGAGCAATTGTGCAAGTTACACCTTTTTACCTCAGCTTTTGGGGTGATGTAAGTCAGGACTGTCAAGGTAAAAGCAATTTATCAAAACAACACACCACATAAACACTTGGCTTTGCCCTCAGGCCTCCTGGAAGCAGAGCTTCTATTTCTCCCACAGACCATGCTCCTCCTGTATGACCTGCCTTTCTTTTACTAATGCAAAACTGTTGCCGGTAAACTGACACTTGATCAAAGCACTTTTTTATTTTCACTCGTACCTTTTTAGAAAAAAATTTCATATATTTTTAATGTATTTTAAGATGTTGTGATAAAAATAGATATGCTCTTAAATGGCTGAATCAAAGTAATTAGCACATGTATGACTTCACTTTTTTAATGGTGATGATAACACTTAAAATCTCCTTTAACAATTTGCAAGTATATGTTATAATACTATGGTCACCATTTTGTACAATAGGGCTAATGAATTTATTCTTTCTACAATAAACTTTGTACCTTTTGACCCACACGTCCCTAAGCCGCATTGCTTGGAACTAATAACTTCTGTTTTCTGAGTGAGGTTCCGTCCTTCAGGTTCCACATACAGGGAGATCATGCAGTATCTGCCTTTAGGTGCCTGGCTAATACCACTTAGTGTAATGTTCTTCAGGTTCATCTGTACTTTCACAAATGACAAGATTTCTTTTCTCAAGGATGAGTACCATTCCACTGGATATATGGACCATGTTTTCTATATCCATTTTTCTGCTGTAAGGCATCAGGCTGATTCCACATCTTGCTGCTGTGAATAATGCTGTAATGAACATGGAATCTGAAATGCCAGATCATAAATGCCCCTGTGCTGCTTTCCGGATAAACACAGACTTCTTAGCTTGGCATTTTTTTTTCTTGTCTTTTGTCTCTAGTCATCTTCTCATGACATCTTCCATGTTAAGAAGATTAAAGAAAAGCAGCCCAGGGCCGGAGGGTTGGCTCAGTGGTTCTGGCGCCTGCCTCGCAAGCTGAAGGTCCTGAGTTCGATCCCCGGTAACCACATACAATGCTGGGCGTGGAGACTCACACCCACCAGCAATCAATACCACATACCACAGTGCCGGGCGTGGTGGCTCACGCCTGTAATCCCAGCACTCCGGAGGCAGACAGGAGGATTGTTGAGTTCCAGGCTTGCCTGGGCTACATAGTGAGCTCAGAGCCAGCCTGAACTACAAAGCGAGACCCTGTCTCAAAAAAAAAAAAAAAAAAAAAAAAAAAAAAAAAAAAAAAAAAAAAAAAAAAAAAAAAAAAAAAAAAAAAAAAAAAAAAAGAAAAGCAGCCTGGAAAACGCCTTACAATTTAGCCAGCTTCTCCCATTCCTGTGACCTCTGTCCTGACTGATGCATGGAACAACGAAGCAAAACAGAAGTTGTCCCATTTGATCTCTGGTCCATTTATTTTCATCCAGTCTCCTTTTGCTTAACAGGTGACCATGATAGGATCCTATAGATCCAAGGAAGAGAAGCTAAATATCCCAGCAGAACCCTGAATTCAAGTATTCAGCCTCCTTAGGAATTAGTATTAATCTAGACATTCAAACAGCTAAAGGAACATGGTGGTCTGCTACCCCAACTTAGAGAATTAGTACAAAATGCAATGAAATAAAAACAAAAGCTTCATATTAAGAACTGGTTTGTCTCATAAGCATGATGTTTATTGAAGGTGAAGCTGTTACTTGTCCAGATGTATTTCTGAGTACATGTGACATGTCATCTGCTTATAGCTTGTCTGCTTCCTCCTCACATCTCCAGCTCAAACGCAACATGAAGTGACAGAAGGGAAGAAATATCATCGCCCTGCATGCTCTCTGCAAAGCCACCTTGACATGTCAACTAACAGTAGAAAGAGCCCAGCTCTTTATTCAGCTTCCTGACTTTCATAACATCAGCCATGCGTTTCAATGAAATGCATTTCAGAATAATCAACTGGAACTCCAGAGCTTGGAGAGCAAGCATGAATCTTAGTGTGAGAAACAGAGATGTCCTTTTCTGCTCTTGCATTTTATGACACTTTCTGTCTACTTGTGCATGGCAATTTTAGTGGGAAAGAAATCTATTCTAGGAGGACTTTTAAAATCATGATGTACAGTTACATGTCAGCTGACTTGATAACCTGTTCAGAACCAGAAAAACAGAAGTCAAGAGAAGGAGGCAAGGGGTAACAGAGGAGGAAGGAACAGAGGAGGTAGGTGTGGAGGAGGGAGGAATGGAAGAGGGAGAAATGGAGGACAGAGGGGAGGAGGACAAGGGAAGACAGGGAAATGAAGGGAGGCAGGAGAGCAGTTTTGCCACTGCCCCTTCCCAGCATAGGCCAGGTGTCTGTTACTGGACCATGTACCCTCAGAGAAGGGGCTCAGCAGCAGCAGCGGCCAGAAAGGCCCCCAGTCAGAACATCCCCCATGCCCTTGATTAACTACTTGTCTGGCAACCTGGAAATTATCCCCATAGGGAAGTTTCGTTAATAAAGGATTTCCTTTTCCAGTTGGATACATTTATGAAATAGATACTTTATACAGGGCACTACCCTAAGAAAGTGCTAGATCACTGAATTAACATTATTCTTCTTTTCCAGTCTTATGTGCCTCATTCTTTACTCCTACCAGTTTGTAATTGGCAAACGCTTTGCAAAAGAACAAGTTCAAGGCAGCTGTGAAAGTTTGTTAGAGAAGTCTGATACTGGAGCATCTTTTATTTGAAATGTTTTGGACCAGACAGATTTGAAGGCTTCCCCAGTTTTGGAATATTTGGATTCCGTCAATACACAAACAGTTTTAGATTTTAGATTTTTAGCTTTTTGATTGGGGGAATTTTAACCTGCATTTTCAGATTCAAAATTAAAAATGTATGAGGACATGCATTTGAACAAAACATACATTTTTATAAGCATACTTTATTGAAAAGAAGTATGATAATGAGAACTGCTGCTTTCCAGACACTGAAAATCAATGTCTGAGATTACCTAGGAAATGGTGATGCAAATGAACATTCATATGTTAATGTGGTTATTGAATTCACATAGTAGGACATATTCTTCGACACAGGTTGTCTAAGAAGAGTTTCTAAATCTAAGCTCTGGCTGTGTCTGTCCTCTGCACTGCAGGGTGCTGAGCAGTACTCTTGGTTTCTACTCCTGAGATGTCAGTGGGACGCCCAAAAATGTCTCCAAATACTATCAAAAGTCTTGCTGATGGTCAGTGAGATCTACCATCAAAGGCATTCCTATTGAGTTTATAAATTACATGTGCGTGATCAAGAATTTTCTTGAGAATAAACTTGCCATGGTCACAGAACATGGCATAAAAGAATGAGGTCATTCCATACAATGCAACATCTACTGAGTGCCAGTCAGGTTGGGCCAACAGAGATGGACTAGGTGGAGCTCTGTCCACCTTCACTCAGACCTCCTTCCCCATGATCGACCTGAATGTTTAAAAAGCCACTATCACCAGAAAAGCAGGTTGTGAAGCAGGGGACTTCTCTCCTGGATTCAAGATCTTTAGTTTCCAGCCTATGTTGTTTTCAGCCCTGTTCTTAGCAAGCACTTCAGATACAATCCCCCTGGTGGAGGTAATTGCCCTTAGGGCTGAGTTACTTGCTAATCCTTCTAAAAGGTTCATTTAAGGAAGGAAATGAAGTACAGAGATTAGTTAAGCTACTTATAATGCAAGGTGATAATGCTGGTCCAGAAAAAAAGCAGAAGAAACTTGTGTTTTCACTGAAATGTCTAAAGCTGCAACCCAGGTTTCAATAGCACTTGCCCCTAATGTTAACATTTTCTTACAGCCTTCACTGCAACTAATAGTACTAAAACTCTCCTTAAACCTCCCTGTTCTGATTTCTGTATAGTAGATGGAATGGAGTAAGTAGTTTGGGTAGGAGTTTGGTTATATGCCCAAAGAGAAATTAGGTGAGTATGAGCTGCTAAACCATTTTCATGGAAAATTAAGCCATTGTGCCTGAGGTCAGTGTACCGATGCTGGGACTACAGAAGTGGGGAGGTACAGGGTGTGTTGGAAGAAGAGGGCAGATTATCTAGTAAGTACTTGGGATCCCACTGGAGTCTTACAAGAACAAATGTGCTTCATAGTAAACGTACCAAGTGACAGGATTCACGTTGCATCATATTGCTGAAACCATGATTCTGAATCCATAGGAAGTAGTTAATTAGAAAAGAAACATGTGCCTCTGGAGTTTGCAAACAATCAAAGAGTAAAAGTCAGTGAAGAAAACAGCACAGAGATTAAAAACTACAGTCTAAACCTAACAGGGTTATTTTATTTGTTAATAGCAGTTTCTCTGAACACTTCTCCTGTTCAAAGGTGGAAGAGAAAGATACTTTCCTGTTGTTGGGTCAAACCTATGGTGAATATATATGCACTTGAATTAATTATACTAAAAGATACATTGGCATTAATACTCTTTTCTTTGAATGCATATTTATCCTATCATTCCTGCCACTTTATGAAGTAGCTCTAAAGTCTTCCTCAGTATTTAGTTGTCCTATCATGGTTACCTCAATATCCTGAATTGACTCAGAATGTTTACTTCCCAACTATAGTAAAGAACCAGAAGTTGCACTGTGCCAGATCAAATAAACAAGACAGCGAGGACATAACATGGGGTTTTTACAAGCTTGCCTTTCTGTTGATGGCACTTGGCAACAATACTAACCCAATTGTCGATCACACCTCATAAAGACACTTAGGAAAGATGACTTCTAGAAAGTCTTAGAAAATAGCAATTATGATAATAATTGTGCTCCAAGGAAAGGGGAGTGTTTTGGGGGTGATTAATGGCAGCAGGTCTTTCACTGTAATAAACTATTTACACATTCACTGCATTTTTTCAGTCATCCCTTACAAATTATCTTATCTATTTATACAATGACTTAGTATATAATTCAAACATTTCTCTTTTAGGGGGTCTGCATAGCTACACAACAACCTCGCTCCACTTCCTTCCTGTTTTTCTGCTGGAGATCAACATGGGGCTCATAAACCTGAGGATGAGGCCTTTGGGCTTCACCATGGACCACACTCATTTGCAGGAGGTTTAGAGAACCCAGCCACACCATCCATTGTCTCAAAATAATCCATGAGAATTAGGCATTGCCACAGTTTAACAGCTCTTATCCATAACCTCTTTGGGAAAATGTAATAAGTGGATGCTGTTTGAATAATAACTTCAACAAGATAAAATCACTTACACTCATTCTTTACCCGGGGAGCAACAAAACATGCTCAATATGAACAAGCTGGCCTTAAGCCTTCAATTGTTTCACAGTAGATGCTACATTCTACCGATCACTTCATGCACTGAAGTAGAAGCAGGCTCATGTGTGAAAAGGAGATGATAATGCTCACACAGTTGAAGGCCTTCAGATGACACAGTGAAAACAAATTCTGCTTACAGCCTCCTCAGAGGCTTAAGGTAAGTGGTAGCTACAAAGGAGCAGTTCCCACAGAGAACAGGGACACCGTCCCAGCAAAGCCCAGGAGTCAGTGCTGACTCATGGCACAGCATTGGCTGCCCTGAGGTTTGCATTTGAATCTGTCATGTGAGCACCAATCACGTTGCATAGGAGACCTGAGCATCCATTCCCAAGGTGCAGCGCAGGTTCTTCTTGTCATTAATTCCCTCCGCAGCCAAGTCTGCTATGCAGTGTTTGGATCAGTTGTTTCTCTTCCTGGAGTTTCATAGTGTTGAACAATATCTAGTAAATTCTTACACTAAGTAAGACAAAAGGAATTAAATGCACCCTAAGGCAAAGGAGGAATTATATTTAGTATTTACAGGGAAGTTAAAGACTTGGTTTCTTTGGCCCACAGGAAGCAAGGAAGAATCCTGGCCAATATGGGAAAAAAGTGCTGCTTCCATTAAGACAAGGGGGTCCTTGGGGGAGGGAAACCTGGGAAGATTCAGATAGAACCAGTTCCACACCCATGGGGCCTGGGGGGGGGCGTCAGATAGAACCAGTTCCAC
The DNA here is from genome assembly GCA_004025085.1 of Thryonomys swinderianus. Lineage (NCBI taxonomy): Eukaryota > Metazoa > Chordata > Mammalia > Rodentia > Thryonomyidae > Thryonomys > Thryonomys swinderianus. The sequence goes on from PVIC010009367.1 coordinate 18,602, forward strand.
ACCCACCCGAGGCGGGGGTGTGCTCATCCAGCTCTTCCTCAGTCTTGTTTAATCTGTGACACAGCAATCGGAATTTGTCACTCTGGGAGTTACATCTGATGTTACAGCCTGCAGCGGAGCTAAACCAAAATAAACAATCTGCTCTATTCTGCTTAGACTAATACGACAGTGATGTAAGGCCCAGTACACTGGCGGAGGCAGCAGCAAAATGCTTTTCTGCCCTGTGAGCAGAAGCTGGGCCTCAGTGCAGGTGGACTGAAGTCCATGGACCAGACTCAGGCACTGTTTTATCCCTGCGAGGGAGGCCCACAGAAAAGGGTGGACAGAAATTAAGCATTTTGCTTGGTCTAGAGCAGTCACTGTGTAGACATCAGCTGACAGAACAAGCTTTTAAGCTGTATTCCTAAAAGCCTTTTGTTATTTCATTTTTCCTGAGTGTGGGTGATCTTTGCCTTTCTACAACTGGAGCGTCTACACACATGCTGCAGGGGGCAGGAGTTTTCATTAGAGTTCACAGAAAGCTGTGCAGCTCATGGTATCTGGAGGCATTAAAATGCCCCACAGAGGCATTTTCAGTTGTCTTAAATACCCGATATGCATCTTGGCACATATCTGTTGCTTGCTAGCAGATGACTCTTTCATGTTATTTTCTTTTTTGGCTTTTTTGCCACATTGATGGCAAGCTTCTGTTTTTAAAAGGGAGTGGGGGTGTGACTATAACAACATATTGGCTTTCCCACTCAAGGGATCTTGGTCAGTGTCTTAGATATTTTTTCTAGTTGATGAAACAAAATATCTGACACCCAGATTTAAAGTAGGAAAAGATCATTTAGGCTTACAGTTTGTAAAGGTTACAGTCCATAGGTGGCTGGCTCCAAGTCAGGGTGGCTTAGAAGAGGGGCATAGCAGAGGACAAATGACAGTTCATGGCATAGAAAATAGGAGGCATCAAAAGCAGAAGCAGCAGTGGCCTTCTTTCAATAACTTTATACTATGCACACACCTGGTGGGGGCACCTTTAATCCCAGCACAGCCTCCTAGGCCCTTCTAGCTCTGAAAAGCCCCACCCATGAATGCACTAGTCTTTAGGTGAACATCTACATAAAAGTCCTAATAGTCACACTGTGATATTCAGGGAAATGCTATTGAGGCCTGTTTTTTTGGTTTTTTTTTTTGAGACAGGGTCTCGCTTTGTAGTTCAGGCTGGCTCTGAGCTCACTATGTAGCCCAAGCAAGCCTCGAACTCTGCAATCCTCCTGCCTCTGCCTCCAGAGTGCTGGGATTACAGGCGTGAGCCACCACGCCCCGCACTGTGGTATGTGGTATTGATTGTTGGAGGGCATGAGTCACCATGCCCAGCGTTCTATGTGGTTACCGGGGATTGAACTCAGTACCTCGCGCTTGTGAGGCAGATGCTAGAACCACTGAGCTAACCCTCCACCCCTTGAGGCCTGTTTTTGTCGCTGGCATTCAGGATGTTATACGTGAGCAGTTGTTTCTCATGCACTAGTATTTTCAGTCTGAGTGCAATGGTCCTCATGCTTCTTTTCCTTATTTCTCTTTGTCCCTTTCTTGCTACTTTGTCCTTGTAATTTACTCAGGATTGCAGGAGTCTTGCCATACATAGGCTGCATCTTTCAGTATACATTAAGGAACTATGATAATGATGGTCACAGGGAATTCCTGCACTTCCACTCAGATGAGGCAAAATTTCCAACATAATTTAGTTATAACTGTCAGCTTGAGTGACCAGGATAAACTCAGACTCCTACATGTAATCAATGTTCACTTTTATCACCTTATACAGAGCAAATAGTAAACAATAGTTTGGTGAACTTGGAAAGTGATGAAACAAGATCCTCTTATAAGTAGGTGCTTTTAAAACCTCTTTACACCAAGATGTGATTTTGTAAGTGTGAACAAGGGATGAGTATTATTATCACACCCTTTTCCACAATTACTTCATGGGATAAAAAATTAAAACCAGAGTCATATAAATAGAAAGTAGCAGATAGATACAAACTAAAATTTCCTCACCCAGCTCCAGGCCTCCCCCCACTACCCTCCCTAAATGCTCCTGAGGCCCAAAGGCAGTTCTGCTCTGGCTCAGGGCTCATGAGCCCTATCGCTCCTTAGCACGGGCCTTAAACTGAGTGGGGCCAGGTGAAGAGTACAGGCTAAAAGTTGATGCCAGGCACAGCAGCTCTTAAACAAGCAGGGCATCATCTTGCTTTGGAATTACCTTGTTGGACACTGTGGTATCACCATCTTGAGTCCAGCTCTGCTTATACTCTGTCACCTCATGGCTGGTCTGTAACGTTCACCCGCTTCTGCCTTGGCATGTGCTGGGATAAACACTGAAGCACTGTGCACCTACTGTTTCAGTGACAACACAGGGAAGAAACTATCCCATAGCTGGCTTCTGCTCTCACTAGAACAAATCACACGTCTCTTTCAAACATCCTTCAGCTTTATGGATAGACCAATGGAAATTTTCCTTGTCTGCAAATTTTGCCTTTCACAGTAATTGCACTAATCAGCATGATATACACTGAAGAGAAAAATAAGAGAAGGAACCCTGTTAAGTTCCACCCCTAGGTGGGGCTGCTGACTGTAAGCATTGCTTGTTAGCGCTTTTAAATTCAGTCCACTGAATCAGAGATTAAAATTGGGCATCAACAGAGAATTTACAATTTAAATGAAACTTTGACTCATGTAATTAAGTCTTTAGTCCTGTGGACCTCATTCACAGCCTCAGCATCAGGCTGCTCTAGAATTGTAATTGACAAACTTCTTAATTTCCTGGGTACCTACTTAAAAAAAAAAATGTGTCAAAAAACTCCCAAACTGAAAGGGAAAAGTAGCAAATGGCTGATGTTCTTGAGTGACATGATATGAATAACAAGAAACTAATGACAAAGAGAGAGGAGAAATCTTGCAACACGTCCAGTAAAACTAAGGTGAGTGCCAGAGTGTCCAGCAGAGGAATAAATCTGAAAGAAGAAAGCTTTATCCCCATTGGTGGCTGGAATTTGCATTGCATGAAAATCCTAGGAAAGAGCAGTTCAGTTCACAAAGCTTTGATAATGTTTCCGCAGCACAGAAGGCACCTGATCACACTTAAGGAGCAAGCACCTACTGCCCAGAGGCTGATTACAACAGGGATGGGACAGGCTCTTCAAGGAAAGGTTTGCCCTTTGCCTTTGCCTGGGACTGGGGGTGGGGTGGGGTCAGGTGGTTTCACAAATAACTCTCTGTGCTTCCCAGCAGGTGCCTTCAATGAATGGGAGCATCATAGTCTGTTACTGTACCACCTGCCGGATTCCATTCTAATGCCATTCACATGGACTCCATGAATCTTTAAAAATACGCAGAGCTTAAAGTCTTCCTACAGCCCTCACTAGGAAATTAAATGGCTTAGACAAAATCATGGTCCAAACACTGAAGCTTAGATGCTTCTGAGACCAAGGTGGTTCTGAAAGCACAGTTTTACCCCAAATATTTATTAGGACACAGATACCTGAAGCAATAATGATAGACTTTTGTCTAACTTCCCACTTCATGGCACTGACCTTGTGATTTTTGATCAGGTCCTTTCAGCATAAGATGCCTTTCAGATCTGGAAGCCTGTTTGAAAGTCTGTGAAATGGGCTATAGTCACTCCTGCCTGTTAAAGTTGTCATGGGCAGAAAGACAGCGCATAGTAACTGTTCAGGCTTTAGTTTGAATGGTAGACCAGATGTCAAACCACTTTCTTCTTCATCATTAAGCTCCAGAATGTGTTCTTTGAACTCTGATCTCCCAGCTCTACTGCCTGGGGTAACGCAGCATAGAATAAAAACACCAAGGCATCCCTCGGAAACAATGATCCCTGCACAAACATGCCACGCAGAGTCTTCCTCTGGATACACCGCATGACAGGCCAGTGAAACTGATAGCTTCAACAACTGACTTAAGAGAGAAGAAAGGTAGAGGCAATGCCCAGAGATCTACTGCACCCTGTGAGGGCCCACTGAGGATAAGTACTGACAGAGAGGTAGTAACTGCTTAGTCATGCTGGGAGCTGAATAGTTTGGGCCAGGCTGAGTCTGGCTAAGGAGAACTGGATTGAAAGCAAAATTGTATAAATAAGCTCACAAAAGAGACAGAGACAGGAGAGAAAGACTGTTAAATAAGAAGACTACAAAAAAGAGGGTAAGGGGGGATAGATATGATGTTCAGGACCCAACACAAGTGTGAGAAAGATTTCATGGAAGAGATGGAGTCAAAGAGCAAACATAAGGGAAAGCAATGAGCCAGGACCCTAGAGCAAGGGGGACAGAGAAGGCTGAGGAGCTTGTACACTGGGTTGGAATGCATTCTTATGAGCGAGTGATGAGGAAGACTCGAGAAGGGTCACTATTCCCAGGCCGTGACTGTGGCAACAAGGCCAAATGTATCACTGCCAATCACTTTTCAGTGGTCTCAGGAGAGGCCTCATGAGATCTCCTTGAAGTTGAGGGGAAGCCTGAAGGCCTGTGTACTTTGAGCTCCTTTCTGCAGCCAAACAGGTCACTAAACAAAAGTATTCTATCCTGAGGGCCAGGAAAGTTCTGGTGCATTCCAAGCAGTAGTATAAAGTCTCACTAACTTTAGAACCCCCAGACCTTATTTTCTCTCTCTCTGAATCTTGGGAGAGGACTCTTTCTGTCTTCAAAACTCAGATATCACTGTCGCTCTCTCTGTCCAGAATTGGGAATGTCCTATGATTCCAAAAATTAATTCAAACATTTTAAAGCCTCCTTGGATCCAGGGAAGGCAGCCAGAATGGCCAGTGGAGATGGAGCCTGGCCAATAAACCACTGGCCCCATCTCCACAGGAACAACAGAAAAGAAAATCTGAAGGTTCAGACTGCTGTGTGAATACAGGCAATGTACTTTATTATAAAATCTTATTATGAGTGACAATTGTAGGGAGTTTTTGCAATTTTTCAAACTCTTGCATAAAAATCAGACAGATTCAATTTTGTTTTTATCAGGTTATCTGATGACATTTCTACAAAAGAGACATTCGATCATCTATCTGTAGGCTCAGCCTTATAAGCCAGGCAGTTTGCCTATAATTTCTAGGTCCAGTGCAGAAGGCATTTCTTCCATTCTGCTCAGGGGTAAAAAGGGCTCACAAGTGATATGCAGAAACCATAAGTAATGTTGCTACCTCTTTTCCATGGCAAGTTCACTCCAAAAGAAACTCCCAGGCTTCTTAGCTGGGTACCTAACAGAAAGGGCAGGCAGCATTATTTCAGAGGAATGGCAGGCTCTGCACACAGCACTGGGGCATTTTGGTTAATGAGTGTTTTCAGGATTTGTGTGTTTGCCCACAATTGTAACAATGGAATACCAGCACCTACAGCATGTCTCCTGCATTATCCCCAGAGCAGCCTGTGTCAGCCAGTGCTAGCAAACCTGCCCGGAAGATCATGAGCCACATAAGTTTGAAGATTCAGTTTTCATAATAAAATCCAGGAAAAAAAGACAAGGCCCTGTAAAGCTTGATAAAAAAAAAATTCAGAGTGACACAGCAAGGAAAAGAAGAGGGGATGAGCATACTTACTTTTCCCTAAGAACAGAGTCTCTCACCATATGTTCATCAAGCCCATTGGAATTTGCTTCCCAAATGAGCCTTGATGTTGGACTTTATGCTCCACCCTGGCACTGCCAATTTTAGCTAAATCTTGCTAAGTTACTTTAGTGTCACTCTGCTCCCCTGCCACCCTCCTTATTAGTTGAGTTTTGATAGCTGACGGGTCCTAAATCTAGATTATACTCCCACTCCCCAGGGAGTATAATCCTTGGGGAGGGGGAGTATAATCCCAGGAGGAGTCTGACTCCTCCTGTCCTGCCTTGTAAAAGAGTCCTGTTAGGTTGCTATAGCGGAGAATTATCCTGCACTCTTAACAGTTTTCCATGCACAGATCCCCACTCTTCCACTCAATGCTCCTTGACTATAAATTGCTAACTGTTCCAGGCTGTACTTGAAGTCAGGTCCAATCTCTCTCTCACCTATTGCGGTTCACTGGGGTAGTAGCTCTGTAAGTGAAGTCTGCTTACTGTTTTGTAACAAGGGCTGAAAATGCTTTTAGCATTGTGCTTTTTTTCTTGTTCTTGACCCTAAAATATAAATATCATATTATGTTTGTCCTTGTGTTGTATTTATTAATTGCTGTATGGAAGTATCTAACACAATTTTTAAAATTTCAAATATGAGAAAATGAACCCCCCCAAAAGTGACCGAATTAAAAATAAAGGCCAGGATTGAAAGGCAGCCTTCTTGACTTCTCTGGGCTTTGAATTCTGTCCTTCACTCTGGCCCACGAAGGACTCCTCTGCTTTATTCGTTCACATGCTACACATTTGTACTTGACAGTTTCAGTGTATTGAGGCTGAATGTTAAGTTTTCTGCCAAACTGGGTTCAGCTATTTTGTCAGCTATTTCCTTTAGTGAAATGCACTTTCATCTTCAATCTACTGAGAAGTACTATTTATGACAAGAGATCCTTAGAGGAAAGAATTTTGAGGGACAGGTTGGTACTATATTTAAATTGGCTTTCCCCAGATAAGGAAATCCAAAGAGAAGGTTAATAAGGGTTAATAATTTATACTCAGAAAAGTTTAAGAGGATTGCATAATTTAAGTCTTCCATGTAGGCCTTGAACCAGACGACATCACACCATACAGCAGGCTCTGATCCCAAGTTGCCTGCCAAACAATGGTCTATTATTCTCCCATCAACCCAGTCTCACAGTCATGGAACTAGCAAGAATCCTTCTGTCCCTTTCTCCGTGATACCTGACACCCAGCCAGTTTGTCAGTTGCCAGTAGTTATATTGAGTCCTTGGTTCCTCTCATGCACATTCTCATTTTTATTTTCACTAGGACAAGTGAGAATAAAATTCTCCCTCTAAACTCATCTTGTTTCCACTCATAGTCTACTTGGGTCACTTAGTTATACTTAGGGTTAGCTGATGTCAGGTCCCTTCTTTTTTGGTGCTAGTTCAGAACCCCCCGGGGGCCCCAGTTAAGAACCACAGGATGATACCCTGACTGTGAGGTTCAAACCACTGGTTCTCTGCCTTCTCGGAGGGGTCTACTTTAGAGGCTTCCTGTGTAGGTGAGGACACAAAGGAACGGCCTCAGGCTTGAAGGAACATAAACCTTACAAGCAGTAAAGATAATGAGTAAGGGTTTCAGTTATTTCTGAGCAAAATAAAAGGGGAAGGAGTGCACAGTCTGCAGATTTTGCTTCATCACTTTTAATAAGCATGGCACAAAATGAACAAAAAGAATATTCAAGTTTTAAAGAGTGAAAGATCTTTCAAAATACATTCCTCACTTATACCAGTGGCAACAATCCTTCCTTCTCATGCAGTTTAAAGAAATTATAAAGTAGGAGCAGAAGCAAAACTTAACATGTGCAGAATGGGAGTGGCATATTTCACCTCTAGGAAATAACTCTAAGGAACACAGTGGTCTGGTTTGTTACAAAGGTGACAATGAGCCTCTAGGACCCTGAGACTGAAGAATCAGTGCCAGGGGCCTCACACAGAGAGGCCATTAGCATCACATCCTGTGACAGGAATGTTCTCTGCTCCGTCCGCGTAGTAGCTACCAGCAGCATGTGGCCAGTGAACCACGACTGAGTGACTGAGTTTGTGTTTTATTGAATGTTAATTAATTTTAATACAAATTTATATAGCTACATGTGGCTAGAAGCTACAGTATCAGACAGCACAAAATAATGAGCTTTTGTTGCTGAACCTTATACCATTCTTGCTTACAAAGTCCAGAAATGAGGAAATACAAGTGTGAAATAAAAGGAAGCATGTGGCCATAGAATCCATGCCCTCAGATTTGACATTTCCAGACCTCAGGTAGGATGCTAATGGGAGGCCTGAAATGCACATGCATTTATAATATCTACTATATTGATAAATTTATATTTTTGTCCTACAAATATCACTTTCTTTATGTGGCACAAGGCAAAAATGTTTGGATTGCACCAAGTGGAATTCTGTGAAAACCCACAGGGACCATCCCCAAAGAGATGATAGTGAACAAGTCAGCACATCCAGCATCTGAATCTGCTAGTAGTGTTGGAAGCATGGAAAGTTTCTCTTGTACCATGAGATTTCAAAATCTAGTCAGCAGCAGAAGGAATTATAAACAGGAGCAAGTTAAATAGTCAATTCAAATTTTACACAGCTAGGGACAAAGAGAATTTAGCTTTCATGACAACATTAAAGAGCGATATACTTCAATAAATACATATATCCCCTTCAATCTCAGCCATGGCTCTCCATCATCTCTATGTCCTTTTAGGATCATAGGATGTTCAAACACATTGACACTGGTGGCCAAAGAAATATCTGCAAGAACTCACTAAGCCTGCTGTCCCATCCATCTGCCAATAGTGCGGGGGACATGTGCCAAGCTGACCTCAGAGATACTGCCAGGTTTGGTGGACACAGTTTGTAGGCTCATTTTATATTGTTACTATTGGTTGAAAGGGAACTTGAGAACTGGAAGAATTAGTAGGTCAACTATAGATTTTAAAGCTTTTTGCTACATCTTATTAAACTTGACCTCAAAATTCCTCCTGCAACAAATTTTAAAAATAAGATGCAAGACTTATCTAAGCACTAAATAAGAGAGGAGCAATAAGTTCCTTACAATCTATTCTATGTGAATGCATGTTTGCTAATTCTGATCAAGACAAAATATAGGGTTGCAATACAGAAACAAATTTCTCAATTTGTCATCCTTCATATAATTAATTTTACCACGTTCTATTCATAGTAAAGTTTTTGGGAATTTTCCTCATAGGCTTTTGCAAATATCACGAATAACAATTACAATGCATTTATGATATGTCATGCATTGTGATAATCTTTTATGTAGATAATTTTAGAATTTACCCAAATCCCTTAGAATATAACACTTAGCTCATTCATTCATTAATTCATTCATTCAGTATCTTTTGGGCACCTACTCAGTATCAGCTGGGGGGGCAACAGGTGACACTGGTGATTTTTGGGAGCATTGGGCACAAATAAAACTTAATTTGGTTATAGCTTTTATATAAAATTATCCTATTAAAATAGACTCACATTGTTCTAATGCTCTTGTACACATGGTATATGAAATAGTAGAAGACAATTTTTAGGATGGCTGAGGAACTGTTTTCTGGTATCTACAGACTTTGATACCACCTCACCAGCTCAAAATAAGAAAAAAGAAAATCCCTAAATGTAATTGCTTCTATGTTGATATAATAATAAGGATTTTACTAGAGAATGAAAGGCTGGTTCGTGTTTGGTTTTGTTTTGTTCATTTCTCAAAATGTGAAAAGTACTTAAGTCGGCAGGATGAAGACCTTCTCTGTGTCCTTGGGGAAACTACATATGTGGTTTTGCTGGGACCTCTGTCTAGTCTGGCACCTCTGCTTGGCTCCATCAGTGACCTCAGCGAAGTTCTGGAATAGGGTGGCCACCAAGTGTGGGTGGGGTGCATGAAGAGACTTGCACAGAAACGTCTACCATGGTACTACTCGAAATAGAGGCTTACCCGACCTTACCTGGGCATCGAAGACTGTAAACATCCCTTCCTCTCTTTCTGTCACAATAGGTTAAAGGTAGATATTTTGTTGTATGAGTGTAGGGTTCATACATCTTAGGTAGGATTATGGCTTATATCTTGATGTTCCCTTAAAGCCTCACACACTCAGAGATGAGGCTTTCAGAGCTGGCCAGGCCTAGGGAAAGGGCTATTGGGATTAAAGGATGTGTAGTTCTAGGTGTGGCTGAATGGATTTACTGGGAAAGGAAAACCCTATCCTGGGTGTGGCCAGTACCAACCGAAAGGATTGTATCCTGGATGAAATACAAGGGAGAAGCAGGATTGCTGCTGCTTGTCATATCACAGACCATTTTCCTTTGCTTGGCCTTCTGCCATGCTGCCTTGTCTTGAACCTAGTGGTGTATACAATAAAATCTCTATGAACTGTCAACCAAAATAAACCCTTCCTGCTTTAAATTTGGGTGCCAGCTACTTTATCTCAGCAGTAAGAAAAGTAAGTAAGACAGGTAAACAGGCATTTTTTTGATTGTGCTGCCAGACACATGACTCCTGGACATTTTCTGTGCACCTTTTTAGGTATCTAATTGTTTAGTGTTTGTCCTTTTTTGCTTATTTGTTTCCAGTGCCAGCCATACAATTTTATATTTTCAGGGAAAATTAGGATCCTATAAAAGGTGTCAGTGCTGCACTACAAAACTTACAGATTTTGAAAATTAATTTGTTAATTGACAACAAATATCTGCTGAATATTTACTTGTGCTAGGTAATGTTAGAAACTGGGCATACAACTGAAAATACTTCCTGGGTTTTACATCTTTACCATAAAGCCTGAGAATGAAGAAGGAATACAGAATAGAAACTGCCTTGTGGGCTAAAGTCACCTCGTCTTCCACACTGGAGGCTTTTAGGGAGATTCATAGGCTGGAGCTTTGGGTATGTCATTGGAAGATGTGTAGAGAAGAGTTTACAAGTGAGGAAACTATTACCAAAAGACAGTGGCTTTAACATCAAGATCACTCAGGTTAGTGGCACTCTTTGTCCTACTGGGTCTCGGGTACTATCTTTTCAAGATGTGTAGATATAATTTGTGAAGGTCAAGATATAACAGCTTATTTTGTCTTAATCTTTAGTTCACCCTTTATAAGTTACACTTTTCATTGTATATTATTGCTTTGTATTAAACTTATGTTTGTAGGCAATTTTATGACCTTTGGGTAGGGTTGTTCTTATTGAAAGATTAACTCAACATTTCAATAACTTATATAACTTGATACCACAAATATTTGATAAATTGATACAACAAAATTTTTATGTTCCTTTATATATTGTCATAAAATCCATCTTTTTTTTTTTTGAGACAGGGTCTCACTTTGTAGTTCAGGCTGGCACTGAGCTCACTATGTAGCACAGGCAAGCCTTGAACTCAACAATCCTCCTGCTTCTGCCTCCTGAGTGCAGGGATTACAGGCATGAGCCACCATGCCTGGCATTGTGGTATGTGGTATTGATTGCTGGTGGGCATGAGTCTCCATGCCCAGCATTTTATGTGGTTACCGGGGATCAAATTCAGGACCTTGCACTTGTGAGGCAGGCGCCAGAACCACTGAGCTAAATCTCTGGCCCATAAAATCCATTTTTTAGCACAAAGAAATACAATATATTTTTCTAAGTTATTTCAATTTTTTTAAATTTTTTGAGTTTAACACATATGATAAATAAATCAAATATTTTTTTTTCTTCTCCTGATTTAGTTGGATAAAATCAACTCCATCTATATTAATATCTTCGAGAAATAGGCCTCAGTTTTTCCCATATGTATATGTCTTACATCTAATGTGTGAGAGAAAATTCCAGTAGCACCTCCTTGGGGAGTCTGAACTAGCCCCTGATTATGCTAATAGAAGCCAAGAGGTTTTCAGAGCAAAAGAACTATCATAAATTATTCATAAACAGGTCTCTCTTTTGATGGTTTTGGTGTTCTGGATTTTCCAGACCACAGAGAATACATGATATGATATATGTATACTAAGCTGAAGATGCTATGAAGGGAAATGGGAATTGAAAACTAATTGGAATTTTGAAGCACTGTATTTTTGCATTCAGTACAATCACTGGGGCTCACTGGGCAGGAACAAGACCTACAACACTACTGATGTGATCTTCCCTCAATGGCTGCAGAAAGGGAGGAGCTAAGAGCTGGGTTCTGATGACAATGAGCCAAGTTTCCAAAGGAAAGTTATATGCAAGGACTCCTTTTCCTAGAGCTATTGTACATGGTACTCCAAATTTCACTTGAGTTGTTAGCTATAGAGTTGAAAATTGTCTGAGTAACTGCTCTTCTTGTAGTTAGTTGTTGTTTTTTTTTTCCACATCCTTGTCTATTTTTTGTTTTCCATTTTTCATTTCAGTATAATCCTTGGGTCTTTAAATGGCCCAATTCAAAGAGTACCTTCCTGTCTATATGAATGGACTTCCCATGATTTGTTCTGATTTGGCTGTTGAGGTTTTGTTATACATATTCTGGTGTGTGTTTCAGCATTTTGAGTGTTTTTAAAAATTTTTTTCTGTCATAATGGATGTTAATAGTTTTGAAAATATTTAGTGTTTATTTCTGCTTGCAAATTTCTGATCTCTGTAATTTAAACCAATTGCATCTAATCTGTTATACATTTTTGTTTTCTGTATTCAGTTTATAAAAATTTTACTCTTCAATTTAAGACTTTTGTGCTGCCTAAAATGGACCTGTCCTTGATGCTGGAGATGAGACTAATCTCTACCCATGTCTGGCTCTAAGGTCCTGGATGAGTCCTTTGGTTACCCACTTCCATGAATCCCAAGGGTCTTTTCTTTTCTTCAAGACTTTTATCATTGTGAAATTTTTTTTTCATTTTGAAAACTGCAATGATATAATCTCATTGGTGGCCTGGTGCATTTTGCTTATGACCTTGATCAGATTTCAGTTATAGTTTTGTGTTTGCATATAGCCATATAAATTAAGAAAAGACTGGGAAGAAATTGAATGCCTAATTTGAAAAAGATAAGTCTGAAGTGAATGAAACATTCTAAGTCTTGATGTACTTAGAACTGTCCAGATGTACATAAATTATCTCAGCTGGCTTTCAGTTCTGCAAGCTCTGCGTCGACGGACTCAGCCAATCTCAGAGGGAAAGCAACTTTAACAACTGCACCTATTCTGAACATGTACAAACTCTCCTTTTCTTGTTTTCATCCATTAATCAAACCATGTTACAAATGTTCACATTTACATTGCACTAGGTATGATAATTTAATAGAGATTATTTAAAGTATATGAGAGCATGTGCTAAATTGCATGCAAATACTTTACCATAGTACATCAGGAACTTGAATAGCTGTAGTTTTGGTATTCATGGGGGTCCTGAAACAAACCCGCCACAGATAGCTAAAGATAAATGTTTTCAAAGGCAGTCTCTTTCATACTCAAGAGATTCCAGTCTAGATGAAGAATTATGTAGACATCGGGTACTGCATACTACTGTACACTTCACATTCCAGCATAGTCCTAAGTGTACAGTAAGCTACCAAATACATCAATGAAATTGGGAATAAGTGGATGCTCAAACTGGTGTGAGTTACAGAAAACCTAGGCAACTACTCACTGAAGACATCACAGGCACTGAATAATGCAGGGTAGGGGGACTTCTGGCTTTAAGTAAATAGAATATTTGAATAAATATATGTAAAAAGATGAGTCCCACCCCCAAAAAGAGATACCTTGTACTTCAGTATTCTAATATAGTAGCACCAAATTTCAGAAGATACTGAGGAATCATACCTGTATTATGTTATGCAAAATTAATATGCTTTTAATTCTTACTGTAAGAAAGATACTACTCCTAAAAGACAATTTCAAAAAGTTACTGACAGTCTAATAAAAAGACAGAGAAGTAGTACAAAGCACAGTCACAAATTATCAACAAAAGACCAATGAAACCATAGTGTTGGCATTCCAAAGCAGATCAACACTCATTTCAAGGCATATTTGATAAGAATTTGGAACAAGACTAACAATCAGTTAAGTATTGTATGATAATAATATAGGCTCTTCCCCAGTGTAGGTTTGTGTTTCTGGAGAAATATTAAATATTTTCCAGCATGGGACAAAATGCCCTGAAGTAGTATGGAGTAAAAAGAGAAACATAATTTTTTAAAAAGGAGTAGCCCTGAAATTCATTATAAACAAGTACTTGAAAAGTTTGAGCAAGGATAGCTTTGGTTGTTGGCAAAACACCATTAACAAGATGGAGAAGGAGCACTGTGCTGGCAGCAGAGGTCAGGGAAAGGAGCACAGAAAACATGAGGTGAAGCATGCAAGGCAGCAGCAAGAACGGAGGAGAAACACAGAAAGTACACACAGCATGGTCTGTTTTTCTCACTCGTGTAGTTTCAAACACAACTGGTATTTCCGTAAAATAACATATATCTGAGAACAGTTGTCTATTTCAGTAACAGAATGATTTTATTACACTATAGGAAAGCACAATGTTGACAGTTGAGAGGCGGCAGGTAGAGGTTATACACTTTGTATTAATATGGCAATATGGAATGAGATTTATGAGCTGTGATATAATGCAATCTTTTAGTGAAAACAATTTCACTTTCTCATATGTATCTTACCTTGGTTTTCTATTAACATATTTTTAGGAAGTGCATTTTCTGAATCTTATTTTATTTAAGTAACTGCTTAAAGATAGTTGAAGACTATTGGAACTACAATTGCACAAGTAGTCTGGTAACACTGTAAATTAGGTTTGGAGAGATGCCAGAAGTTTTGTTGGAAATATGCTGGGACAATGACCGATTTGAATATAATGTTTTCAAAGTCAATATTCATTTTAAACTGTTTCAGATACATGTTTTTGTTTTCTTTCAAAGTATATTTCAGAATTTTATCAAGACTACATTAAAACCTTAGTATGTAACATGATTCTGATCGTACAACAAAGAATACTGTCAGCTTGCTAAGGCCAAGTTACTTGGACTTTTCTCTGGAAAATCAAAATGACTTTAGCACTTAAGGTCTGAGAAGATTCTGAGTTTTATTGAATCTGCAAAAAATTGACAAGTTCGTATCCTCAGCTCCCAAATTCTTGCACAGACTTGATTAATCCCCATCATGGTCATTCAGTGTAGAAGGAATGACAATGTTTTGAGTGCTAATGCAGTGAGACAGCCTTCTGGCAATGGCATAGGAGAACCGACATTCTGAACCACTAAAAAAGGACTGAAACTAAGAACTGCTGCTGAGCTATATTGATAAAATGTCAGAGAGGAAGAATGAGGATAAGGGACAAGCATCAAAAATGAAAACTGGGAAAGGTGATGGGTTTTTATCTAAGCAACACATAACAAGCATGGGTTACTTTGAAAAATATATAGGCCTATTTGCCTATTTATAAACTTAAGGTAAGGATTTGTAAGAACAATAAAGGGTACAATGAAAGACACATAATAGTCTCTTGAAATGCCATTATAATACTGGATTAGGATTCATTTTATTCCTTTGAGCTTTTTTGTCTAGAAATCAATGAGACAACTGTTATGTCCTAACATCAGGTCTAAAGAAGTGGTTCTCAGGCCTGCCGTGCCCCTAAAAAGCAGAACAACTTTGGAAAAGTAGAGATTCTACAACCAGAAATTATTTCTCCAGTGTCTCAGCAAGGTCAGGGAACTGATACTAATTCATCGCCAAATAAGTCTGATATTCTGTCAAAGTGAATAAACATGGGCTTACAAAGAAGAAAAAAAATGCAAACATCTTATCATTAATCATCATTTTTGTTCTAATATTTTTCTTTCTCACCTTCTTTTTTCCTTTAGAATTTTGGTAAGAATCGTAAGTGGATTTCACTGACTTAATCTACCTAAAACCTTTTATTCATTTCCTTATTGCACACACATGTAACACGTGACACATCATGCTGGATCCCCATCTGATATCTAATGATTTGGCCATTTTGTTATCATTATTGTTCATGTTTTGTGCTAATAATGTTATATGACAGGACAAGCACAATATAATTCCAGTTCTCCCTCTTCTACTCTATGCTTTATTATATTTTTCTCATTATCATAAGATTTAACAAATAATCATTTTACATAAGTTGTTTCAAATAATTGAAACAACCTAACTTATTTAATGAATCTAATAAAACCTTGATACCCAGTTGGAAAAAAAACAATGTAAGATTGAAATCATAGGCCCATGACACAAAGTTAGATGAAAAAATCCTTAATAAATATTATCTAACTGATTAAACTATATTTTTAATAATGGGTAGAATCAAATAGGGTTTATTCTAAGAATTTGATAATTGTTAACATTAAAAAAAAATCTATGCTGTTGCTTCAGGATTGTTTGATCTTAGTCCCAGAGCAGGATCTGCCTGGAAGGAAAGATGAAGCAGGGTGGAACGGAGGATTAGGGATCACACTGTGCTCATATGAATGCTGAGCAGAGGCTCCCAGAAGTGGAGATGGGTCCATGGTCAAGACCGGCCTGACAAAACAAGTCTTGATTTTGTTATAGGTCTGAACCACAGATTACTTCAGCATTTGGACAAGACATAGATATTTCTATTCAGCATTAATTATTTAAAATATTGGTACTTGTTCTATATTGTGGGATTGTCTAACTTTCAAACAGAGAGGTTAAAATCTTGCATACGTCTGTCCTTTTTGTTTTCCAATGTAGCATTTTCAATCTTTCTAAGAAATATCTAGAAAAGACCACACTAGTAAACACTAAAATATTTACAAAAACTTCAGAATATGAAGGTTATAATTTCCTCAAGGTTGTTCACTCTAGGCAGATACAACGTTATTTATAGGCAATGAAAACATCAATTCCATATAATTTTCACATCACCAATTTTTTTTTACATTTAAAATACATGTAAAATATTTTACATGTAAAATACAAGGGACATGGATTTAGCTCAAGAGGTACTGCACCTAACTTGAAAGCATAAGGGTCTTAGTTCAATCTTCAGTACCACCAAAAACCCCAAATAATAATAATAGTCATAACAATAACAATAATAATAATAATATGAAATATATTTTTAGCACATGAGTGGTACAAAAATGAGAGGCTTGCCACATTTGGGTAAAGAACAGCAATATTGTAATCTCTTATCCAGAGCAGTAACAGAAAAGGAGTGACTGTATTTAAAAACATGAAGAGATGATGCTGAGGATAAAAGTTAAAGGCATTGATGGTGAGGTTTATTCAGATTAATTACATAGGCAGGTAACTATATGCCACTGTGAAGAGCCTGGTATTGTAATGAAGGACATAAGTTAAAGCCAAGAGAACTATGTAATCCAGTTAGTTCTATTGGAGAAAGATTTCTTAATTTCTTTAATCCTAGCTTTTCCCTTATAAAGTAATAGAAATAAATTTTAAATATTCTAAGATCACTTACAATGTTAAAATTATCCCATCCTCCTTTAATTATCCCATCCATTTTTCCTTTTTCCCTTGCTGACTATTGTTTTGCTTATACACAAGTATAAGCGGCAAAAATTCAAGGCAGAGGGTATTGCTAGGACAGGAAATGAATACTTGCCTCTTTACTTGTCTGTAAAGCATGAGGCATGCATAGAAAAGCACACCTTTTAAGCCTGTGAATGATTTGTAGCACATCATCATTGAGCATACATTTTGAAAAAGCTAAGAAATATAAAATCAAAGTAAAATATAAATTATGCAGTAGAGAAGTCCAATTACAAGGAGGAAAAAAATATTTGGCTGCACACAGCCTACCTCTTGCTGTCATCAAAAGCACTTGGCAGGATGTGGCCCTTGCTGCAGGCCCTAGACTTCTATGATTTAAACTTTAATGGCTGATGTGCTACATTTTACAGCACAGTATAATTACAGTTACATTTTTTTTGAATTTTACTGTCTGGCACTCACATATTCTATAAATGGCATAATAAATAGCCTATAAATAATAATGTGGAGCTCACTAAACTCACTGGGACTGCACCATATTTTTCAATTTTCCTAAAGTAGAACATGATGCAGAACAGAACATATTAAAAAAACAAAGAGAAAGGAGGAGGCCAATATTTAGGCCATGCGTACTGACAAACTTAAAACCCAAGAGATTAACCTGATGATCGTTATGTTCTCTACTGTAACTGTTTTTGTTTTTACTTGAATATGTTCCAAATAAGATGTATTACCTGAAACAACCCTGCTGTTTCTGTTCCCATAGTCCTGGCCTCCCATGCTCAGAGTGTTGATGCCAACAGTGGCTCCTCCCTTTCACTATCTTCTCTTCTCAGTCACCAGGCCCTAGGGATCCAACCTTAGCAAGAGTTCCCCTGCCATCTTCTCCCTTTGGCTTTCCTGCTAATCCATTCCTTCATCTTTCTTGAAAAGACCTCAGGCTAGCACAGATAAGAGAACAGACATTTCTGAGACTGGGAAGTGTCACGGTGGTTTTTAAACAGTTTTATTCCGGGATATCCCAGCTGCCTAGAGGAAGATCTTCTACAAAGGCTGACAACTGCTTACTAACTGATTTTAGCAAATTTTATTATATCATCTATTTCCTTTTTATTCAGCCAATAAGCATATATATCCCAAGCATTTATTGTCTTCCAGCACAACAAAATAAAATATTAACCAGGTGCACAGTATGACTGAAAATAGGATGCATGTTTATTTTTTAATTCTAACACTGAGAGTCACATTTCCATTAGTTCCTCTCAAAATATTTTCCTTCACCTCCAACATAGTTATTTCATCCTTCTTGTCACTTCTGAAACAGTTCTAGAAGTCCTTTGTGAGTGTCTTTTTGTGATTACCTCTATATTCTCAATTGATTGAAAGCATGTACATTTCATGATGAATTTGAATATGGGCAAGAGCCTGAAATTGTATGTTGCCAGATCCAAAGAATAAGGTAGATGAGGAGGATATGGTGTGGCCCTGTTCACCTTATTTTTCATCATGCCTCAGAAAGACATTATGAAGAAAACATCAGAAACTGCTTCAGAAACTGGTAAGAATGATGGAATAGTGTGTTGGAAGCAAGAAGACTATTCTAAGGGGGGTAATAGTAATGCAGCTTTTACTGGAAGGTCATAAATTTTCACATTCATTTTATACTCCAACTACACCTTGTGTATACCTGGCTGAGGTGAGAAGAAAAAATGTTTTCTAATATTAAGATACTGGCTTTGCCTCAGGGAGCCCACAATTTGAGAAGATGAGTGGTATAAGGAAGTTAACAATCCAAAGTATGCCCTACAGCTCACTTTATGCTTCATTGTTAAAAACATAAATTTCAAGTATTGTAGTTTGCGAAGAAAAAGCAGAACCTCAGTTGTAATGACATGAATGTTTAAGAAAACAGGAATGTGAACTAATTTAATATTAGGCCACTCAAAATTGGATGTATCTTGCCATAATATCATCTCTTACATTCCCAAATCAAGCATACTTTACATAATTATCTCATGTTCTCTTGTTTTTAGATTTGTGCCACTATGTATTTTGCTTGGCATGAGGTAGAATTGCCAATATAAGTTTAGCATGCTTTATTTACTTCGCAAAGAAAAAGAATGTTTTAAATGTTTCATGATCAGACAACTATCAATATTTCATATTAATTACAGAGAAAAGATAGCTGTAGAGCTATTTTAAAACCCTGTTGGCCTGTGAAGGAAAGGCAATAAGAAATAAATGCTGAATTATTAATTAACAGTGATAAATTATTCATAAGATTTCTGTGCCAGGGACAGTGCTAAATGTTTTCATGGACTTCTTTAATTCTCACAGTGAACACTTACAAAGGTCTCATTAAGAAGGATGATTTTAGAGGTAATTAAAGAACAATGGAGAGTTTGGGAATCATGAGGACATTCTAAATAGGAATGAATTTAAGGTCAGGTAATCATTCAAAAATGTCAAAAGAAAGTAAAAGAAGACAGGAGCAAAGGAGAAAAAGAGAGAGGGAAAGACACAGTGGCTGTAGAGAAAGTAAACTACATGGTCAGGAAGGAAAAAGTAGATTTCAAAACTCCAATGCCCACTGCATATCTCAGGACCAAGAAAATGCCCATGATTTCAATAAACCCATAAGCATCCATGTTGCCTCAGTCCCTACAAAAAGCAAAGAGTAGTAACAAGGCAGGAAGTAATTGAGAGTTCAAAAAATGATTGACTCATGACAGCAGTCCTTTAAGTCAAACATATCCATCCTCTGCCAAGAACACAGAGGACACATTTAATGTCTTATTTTATTTTATTTTTCAAAAATTATTTTATTTTATTTTATTTTATTTTATTTTTTAAAATTTTGAGACACTGTCTCGCTTTGCAGTTCAGGCTGGCCCTGAGCTCACTATGTGGCCCAGGCAAGCCTTGAACTCAGCAGTCCTCCTGTCTCTGCCTCCCTAGTGCTGGGATTACAGGCATAAGCCACCAGGCCCAGCACTGTGGTATGTGGTATTGATTGCTGGTGGGCATGAGTCACCATGCCTAGCACTGTATGTGGTTACCAGGGATTGAACTCAGGACCTTGTGCTTGTGAGGCAGGCACTGTAACCACTGAGCTAAATCTCCAGCCCTCTTTTTTTATTTTTTGACTTGACATTTCCCTTGTAGTGCTAAGAATTTTAGCATTTCCCTTGTAGTGAATAAGAATTTTAGTTCAACTGTAAGATTTTCCCAAAGAAGTATAAATTTACATGAAAACTTAGCTAAGGAGGGACCCTACAGTGCCTGGTTCTTATCCAGGTTTTCCAGACACCTGTGCACAATGCTGCAGACAAGACCTGAAAGAGAGAGTTGAGAGAGGAGCTGAGAGTTTCCTTTCCCTTCCTAAGTTGCCAACATATGTACAAAAAGCATAGCAACTGCCCCTTATAATCTGTCAAGAAAAATATCACTCTGGATAAAAACTGAAGCTCAGATGGCAAAGCTCTTCCAGAGAGGAGCAGCCCAACTTATTTTTCGTTGTTTCTAGAGGGAAAATACAGAAAAGAGACAGGTTTCTTTCTTAAAAAGGAAACTATATCCTGGTCTTAGGCCATAAAAAGGAACAATCCTAGAATGATTTCCTCAGACTACGTCAATGAGAAATAGGTGGGGGTTGTAAAAAAATCAGAATATATGGTGGCAGAAGTCCCCACATATAAAGCCAGAGCCTGTGAAGGAATGGTTAGTATAAATTATCCATTACCTTCAGAAATTTCTCCCTTCTGACTTGCGAGTTACAGTTTAAAAGTGTACAGGTCATTTTGAGTTCTTTTTTTTTTTTTTTTCTTTTTCTTTCTGTTCTTTTCTGCTACTAGGGAAAAAATGCAGGACATTGTGCTTAAAAGGTAGGTGTGAGACAACTGAACTATATCCTCAGTTCTTTTTTTGGTTTTTCTATAAATAAGATATGAGTTCTCCTGAAAATTTTTTACTCTTTCCTTTACAGTTCATCATAAATGTATCACTATTTTATGTCACTAGAGCTATGGACATTGCACAGTGAGAAGGTTTCAAAAGCTGTCTGACATAGAAAAACAACAGGGAACTTTTGGTGCAATCATAAGGAACAATAACAACAACAACAACAACAAAAACCCAGAACCTCCTTTACATTAGTGTGTGTCTGTTCAAAAATGACTTTCAAAGGAAGCCATTCCTTTACCCACTCTAAAGTAAACACACATACACGTAAAATCACGGATGTAGCTTTTTATACACTATTATATACTCATTTCAAATGACACTACTGCACTGCACTGCAAAAAGTGCAGTAAAAAGCACTGTGCTTTACAATACTACCCTCTACCAAATGGGACAGAACATTTCCAGTGATATCATTCTGAGACCAAGAGGATAAGAGAAACCTAAGTCCTCTTCCTTGTAATTTAGAGCAGGAAGCTCAAATACAGTGCTTTTGATATAAAAATACCCATGTACAAACTATCATATACAGTTTAAACTGTGTGTCTATTCTTTTCTCCTGAGGATGGAAAAAAAAGTAGAAAAACATTTTTTTTTGGCCCTTTAGTGCCTTAGTGTATAATCCCTGCTGGTGCAGTCTATGTTCGGAATGCTTGGTACCTCAACTCTATTATGCCTTATCTCCATTTGCATGCAAGGTATACACAGGCATGAGGACAGGGAGGACTTGGGCATTCCCTGACTGTATTCTTTTTGCAAAGCCTCAGGGGGCCCTTTTGGAAATCTCTCATTTTGTTTCACAGAGACATATAAGACAGAGATATCTTCCCTGTGATGTGATCAAATATCTCAGTGCAGACTCACTGAGGGGCTGGTGCTACACTGATACTCCAAACATACAGTGGCATTCTAGGATAATGCCCTAGTGTGAAGAAAGAATAAATATACAGAGGAGCAAATGTACATGATGGTTTCATGTTGTGACAAGTACACGAGGATTGTGCAGCATGACTGGGGGAAGAGCTAGTCAGGCAGGGGGCTGCAAGTGAGTGGGGTATTTTTGTAGAAGGTGGTCAGGAGCTGCCTTTTTGAGCAGCCTAAAAAAAACTGAGAAGTGAACTGTTATAAGCAGGTAACGTACAATGTCATTCTGCTAATATGTTTCTAGGTGTTTGAATACTTGAATAGTACAAACTGAGCAAAGTGGAATGCCTCTGGGGACTATGTTGGACATTTGGATCCATTCAGTCTCACATTTGTCCATTGGTAAAACAGCAAATCTCTTTCTAAACTAGTCTTTCTCCCTTGGAATCACAGACATTTCTCTACCACACTGGATCCTCTCGCTGTTGGGTTTCTGTGGTTTCTGACCAAGCTCACAAGGCAAGCTTAGCACTTAATCTGTTGAGAGGGGGTTCCCTGGCCACACTGCCACAAGTCATGTTCTTGTGTCCATGCTATATTCCAGTCCATGGCCCTTGTATCATTAGCAGTCGGTGGTACTTCACAGTGTCCAGCTCCCTGGGGTGGCCTCAGTTTTCCCGGTTTATCCCTTCTTCTTCCCTTCCATACAGGAGACTATGAACAGTAGAAAAGTAACAGCATTTTAGTCTCTACCTCAAATTCTGTTTCCCTATCTGATTCTGACATTGTCTCCTAGACTACTAAGTCCTTGTGGAAGATGACTGCTTTCCAATTTCTGTCTCTCTTGGCATCCCAAATAGAGTTATTCTTTAGAGGGTTAACAAGGAGCTATCAAAAATTTTGGTCAAATTGTGAACTGATGGAGACCACACCAGGGGGCTCAGAGACAGATCAGGCAAATGGTGCACAGGAGAGGTCATGGGAGCTTTGTCAGCACCCAGGCCTGTGGTCTTCCTGCTTCCACCCAGACCAAGCCAGAGGCCAGTGAAGACAGACTAGGTAAGTAAGGCATGGTGGAAGTAGCACAGTGAGTCATCAAAAAGGGAGTAGAGTGCCACTGACCAGCTGTTGGGCCTGCAACTCTTCTATGACCAAAGCAAGACTAGAAGGCCTTGGAATCCCCATTTCTTTGTGGTCCAAATGGGACATAACTGTAATATGGAGAAGAACCTCCAAAGACACCTCCTACTTCTCTGTGGAAACTGTATGAGTGCAGCTGTAGTACTGGAACCTACACAGAGGCCTTCAGTTAGTTTCTTTTCCAGGTGCACCATGTCAAAGAAAACACACACTAGAAGAGTGAGGAAATCCTGTTCATTACAGCCACTGATGAGTTGGGGATCATTAAATTCAACTCAGACAGTACGCTCAGAAACTAGACAAGATAAAATGGATGACTTCTGACTAATGTTCTTAGTTTTGTATATTGTTGTTGTAGATTTTGATGCTATTATTACATTTTTCTTTTATTACTCTGACATAACTATCTTATTTCATTTTTCTACTTTGCTGTTATTGAATTTGTCCAACTTTGTGGTTTTTCTGTCCTCTTAACTGCTTTCATCCTTATAGAAGAGGGAAAAATAATTTCTGCTTTGGATCCTACTGCTAGGTTGTCCTATTGTCCTCTTGTTCCCTCAAACTTTTCTGTCTCCTACTCAGAATCAATACCCATTAGTAAAAGGGTTTCAGTTTGCCCTAATTCCTCTTGTTTCTCTATTATTATAAGGAGGTGTCCAAAGTCTCTAGTGGTCCTGCACTTCTCATTTGGGCCCTTCAGCCTCTGTTATCCTCTGGCACCTATAATGTTCTCAAGGTCTATGTGATCATTATAAATCTGATAACCCTATTTATAATTTTTCATTCTGCTTCTACCTTCCTACCTCTCCAACTCCCCAGTGACCTTTTATTCCCAAAGGGCATCGCTGCTACATTTAAGGGCCTGTATGTGGTAAACACATTTCTGATTAATTCTGAATTTTGGCATATGGTCATGGAGGTAATTTACGAGTTAAAAGCTTTCAAAACAGCAATCACCAAAGCTTTTCATTTCCTTTATTGTGTCTGATACTGTTGATTATATTATGGAAGCAAAGATAATGTGAATGTTCTGTTCAAATACCTTGCATGGTATGCCAGAACTGAGAACTCGCAAGGGTCATTACAGATTCAAAGAGAACAACCTAGAAAGAACCCATGTCCTAATAGTCCCTAATATTAGGAAGAAAGAAATTTGCAACAAACATTGCCCAGACAATAGCCAAGGAATTAGACATAGAACATTAGCAATGACAAAGGAATAGAAATGAGAAAAAATTCACAAAACTAGACACAAAGATCACCACCACAGGGGAATTCAGGGAAAAGGGAAACAGAGCAAACTGAAACTCTAACACCAGGGCTGTATGAGATGGTAACAAAAGAAGATTTAGTAAAATGGAAATAAGAACTCATCTCTGAGATGAAAACAGAGATACTGTCCACAGTGAAAGATATGATTAAAGAAGAGATCAGTGGCATGACAGAATTTGAAACAGAAAAGCAATGGAACCTTTTAAAAATCTTCAAGCACAGTTCCAGGTGATGAAAAATGAGAACAAAAGTTTGTGAAGTAGGATGAATGAAGCTAAGACTGAATTTAGAGGACAGATGGCAGTCAATGAACAGGAAAGACAGAATCTATGGAAAATGGCAAGGGACCATGAGAAATCAATCCAACAGCCTCTAGATGATTCAAACAAGAATAACATAAGAGTGACTGGAGTCACTGAGGAAGCAGGAGACAGTGCAAAAGACATAAAAAACTGTAGACAGATATAATGGCAGAAAACTTCACAGGAAAAGGAAAAGAATTGGATATACAGAGGCATATACAGAGGATATACAGAGGATATACAGAGGATAAATGAGGCATATAGGACTCTTGAGAAGGCTGTGATATAAAAATATCTTCACCTATGCATATACGTAACAAGGTTCTAGATATAAAACCAAAGAATGAAATACTGAAAGCAGATAGTGAAAAGAAAAAGAATATGACCTACAAAGGGAAGTGTATTAGGATAACAGGAGACCTTTCAACACAAACACTTGACACAAGGAGAGCCTGGAGTGAAGTGCTTCAGCATTTGAGGAAAACAAACTCCAACATAAATTGATATTTCCTGCAAAACTATCTTTCAGAACTGACAGGGATATAAGATATTTCCATGAAAAATAATACCTAAAAAACTTCACAAATATGAAAGCTGCACTCCAAAATATTCTACAGAATATCCAGGAACAAAATAATCAAAGTTAGAAACCCAGGTGACTCAACAGAGTGAACCCATTAGTATAGACAAGAAATTAAATGGAAAAGAAAAAAGGAAAGAATAAAAGAGCTGAGAACAGGAAAACATGGAAGCTCTAAGTCTGGCCATATCAGTCATAACCATTAATGTCAATGGACTCAATACGCCAATTAAAAGACACAGACTGGTGGAATGATCAAGTTGCAAAGTCCTACAATCTGATGAATATAGGAAACACACCTAATTCAGAAAGAAACCCGGAAATTGAAATTAAAGGATGGAAAACCATTCTCCATGTGACAAGAAACTGTAAAAAAGCAGAAGTGGCTAACTTGTTTGCAGACAAAATAGATTTCAAATCAAAACTGATTAAGAGACACAAAGAAGGTCACTATATTCTTCTAGAAGGAACAATCCAGGAGAAAGAAATAACAGTCATCAATATTTATGCATCAAACTCTAATGAACCCAAATATATAAAACAAATACAAAAAGCCAGCACACTACTAATACAATAGTAGTAGGGAACTTCAATACTCAGCTGTCACAAAATAGACAGATCAACTGGGCAAAAAAATCAATCAGGAAATACTTGAGCTAAACAAAACTCTTGAACAAATGGACTTAATGGATGCTTACAGAGTATTTCACCCTACAAAGTCAGAATATATGTTATTCTCAGCTGTTCATAGATCATTCCCCCAAAGAGATCACATCCTAGTTCATAGAACAGGTTTAAGTAAATGTAAAGGACTTTAAGTTATCTCCTGCACACCTTCATACCATAGTGCCTTGAAACTGGAACTGAATGGCAAAAGAAATTCCAAGATGCAGCGGACTGAGGAACGAGCGGTGGGCAGACCGGACCCAGCAGCTCCGGGCCCGCTGTGCCATGTTTCCAGCGGACTAAGGAACAAGCGGTGGGCGGACCGGACCCAGCAGCTCCGGGCCCGCTGTGCCATGTTTCCAGCAGACTGGGGAACAAGCAGAGGGCGGACCGGACCCAGCAGCTCCGGGCCCGCCATGCCCTGTGTTCAGCTGACTGAGGAACCAGCGGTAGGCAGACTGGACCCAGCAGCTCCCAGCCCGCCGTGCCGTGTTTCCAGCGGACTGAAGAACGAGCGGCAGGCGGACCAGACCCAGCAGCTCTGGGCCTGCCCTGCCGTTTTTCCAGTGGACTGGGGAATGAGCAGTGGGTGGACCGGACCCAGCAGCTCCGGGCCCGCCATGCCGTGTGTCCAGCAGACTGAGGAACCAGCGGTAGGCTGACCGGACCCACCAGCTCCGAGCCCGCCGTGCCCTGTTTCCAGCGGACTGAGGAACGAGCAGCGGGCGGAACGGACCCAGTAGCTCCAGGACCCGCCATGCCGTGTTTCCTGTGGACTGGGGAACCAGCGGCGGGCAGACCGGACCCAGCAGGTCCCGGCCCGCCATGCCGTGTGTCCAGCTGACTGAGGAACCAGTGGCAGGCGGACCGGACCCAGCAGCTGCAGGCCCCACCGTGCCCTGTTTTCCGGCAGACTGAGGGAACAGCCATGGGTGGACTGGACTCAGCGGGTGCTGCCCCGCCGTGCCTTGCTGCCGGTGGACTGAGGGAGCAGCACGCAGACCCGGCTGCAGGGTGCAGTCCATTTCCAGTAGACTGAAGGCCGCCCACCAGCCCACTATATCCCGGAGCTGTGCAGTGAAGAGTCAGACATAAAGGTAACTCATAAGCTCAAAGTATCCAGTATAGAATCTAACAAACCTTTTTATCTTATTTACTGTGTTTAATACTGATATTGGCATTTATTGTATTATGGTAACAAACATGATGTGATTGTTCTGCTCAAATACCTACCATGATGTGTCAGGAGTGAGAACTCTCAAGGGTTATTACAGATTCAAGGAGGACCCCCCAG
>PVIC010009368.1:0-31104 GCA_004025085.1 Thryonomys swinderianus
GCCCCCCCGCCCTCACTGTCTCTGCATCTAGTAGCATGCCCACAGGTCGAGGGTCATGAAGGAGAGCTATGCCCAGGGGTCCACATGAAACTACTGGCAAAGAACATCACTACTTCTGCTGGTGGTCCTAAGTGGGGGGAATGTCACTTTGAAGTGGCATCTGCCTATGACCTTCACTGGACTTACCCAGTGGCAAAAACAACCAAGCATATGAACAGGTGTTTTTAAAATATGAGTGCCGACCCACCAAAGCCTGAAGACTGTCCTTTTCCTATGGCCCTTTATTTGGACACACAATAAATTCCTATGCTTCTTGAACCAGTTCCTATTAATTTTCTGTCACAGCCACAAGTATCCTGACTAAAGCACAAATGAACCTTTTCTATTATGTTTTATTGTGGCCTAAATCTTGAGTTGATTATCTTTAACTAACAACACATGAAGATTTGTACTGGAGTCATTTGACTAAACCTACTGGAAGGAATTGAGCTTCCTGGATGAATTTGACTATACCCTCTTCTTTTTGTGTTTGCCAGTGACAGCTGTCCTGTACCGTCTACCACGAGTCTTCCCTGGAAGGAGAGCCCGGGTAGAGGATTTGGGCACCACTAGTTTATTTCAAAAGTGATCCAAGAACATCAGAAGAGAATTGGGGGAGTAAGTGTGAGAAAGTGAGGATAATTTATTAAGCAGGTAGCCACAGAGAGGAGAGGCGCCGCGGTGTGATCCTGCTGGGCAGTGCTGAGAGAGCAAGTAGAAGGAGCCTCCCATTTACCCATGAGAGGAGGGAGGAAGTGAGGGTTCTTTGTCCTATAACTAACTCACTTCAATCATAGTGACAGAGTTGTTTCAAGAGCTTTCATTCCCTCCAGCTTCCCCCCACCTCATATGTTTTTTTGTGGCTATACGTGTGTGTATGTGTGTGTGAGTGTGTGTGAGTGTGCACTGGAGAAGGAATCCAGGGCCTTGTGCATGCTAGGCATGTGCTCTGTCATCCTGAGCCTTGTCTTACCTACCCTGGCATTTCTGTCCTATGTCCCAAGAAGCTCTTCAAAGACCTAAAGAACTGCAAGTACTTACAACAGGACATGGTAGGCATGGGCTTGGAGGGCCCTAAGAGTTCGAGTCCATCTGAAAGGAGCCCAAAGAGCATCTGCTACAGGACTTGTGAGCATTGTACTTTATTACCTCTGCTTGGACCTTTGTCCGTGTGTGTGTGTGTGTGTGTGTGTGTGTGTGTGTGTGTGTGTGCATGTGTGTGTGTTGTTTTGTTCCTGCTTGTTTGGCTTTTTTTTAAAAAATGAGACAGTGTCTCACTATGTGGCTTAGGCTGGCCTCAAACTCAAAATTCTTCTCTTTCAGCCACCGTACCTAGTTTACAGGTACGGAGCACCATGGGCAGCTTAGCTTCCTTTCCAATAGTAGATAAAAAGGTATGTTAATTGCATGTGTATTAGTTTATAAGTAATTGCCAAGGATTTAGCTCAGTGGTGTTGTGCCTGCCTGACAAGGGCAAGGTCTAGAGTTTGATCCCCAGTAATGGGATTTATAAGTAGTGATTCCTCCTCCATCCGGTAGCTTTCACATTTACCAAGATTTCTCCATATTCAAAAAGTTGGCATAGCAGTCAAAAGTGCGATATGTTCCGCTTGTTTCATTCACCTTTTTCATTCACACAGCATGTGTTGGGTGAATACAAATTAACAAACCAAAGCCCACACAGAGCTCAAAAGCTGATGTCAGGTAGAAAGAATAGTAGTAAAATTATACTTACTTTAATTGAGGTGGATATGAACTACCATGAGAACACAGCATTAGAAGGACAAATAAGGCAGCACTAATATCTTGGAAGATGAGAAGGGTGAGAAGGGGTATTTATTCTTGCTGGTGTTGTGACATAACTGGCCAGCCCAAGTTACACCAGTGATCACCAGCCACTTTAGTAGGTGAATGATTCCGCAGGTCAGGGCTATGAACCCCTTAAAGGCACTACTTTTTTCTCCACTATCATGTCTGGAAGCTCTCTAGGGAGACTGGAGGGGCATCAGGGACATCAGGATAACTAGCTGGTCGCTTTCTGACTTGTTCATCTGGCAACTGATGCTGCAGCCAGCTGGACGGTCAGCTCCTCTGCTGGAGTTATCCACTGGGTCCTGCACACTGGGTCCTCGCACCACCTCTTCTGGTAGCTGCTTGGGCTTTCTCCCAGCATGGTGGCTGCATTCCTGGAGCTGGGGTCCCTGCACAACCTGGCATAGTTGGATTATCTTTTATCGCACAAGCCTCAGAAGTCACACAGTGTCTCCCTCACCTTCCATCAAACTCCACCGGAGGGAACTCAGAGCCACTGCACAACTGGTGTGGATTTAAAGTCACGTTACAAGAGGACACATGGGAAGGGAGAGACTATTACAGCAGATCTTAGAAAACACCATCTTTTGAAGTGATAAAATGTAAGTATCTGATGTCCCATAATGTTTTTCCTGGGTCACTTTATATTCCAATAGATGCTACTTCCAGTTATTTAAATTACTTGCCTAAATCAATTGCCTCATAATGAGATAAAGACAAGATACGTCAGTCAGCCTTCCTCTGTCTACACAGCCTTTCCCCTGGGGGCACCTTCCAGAATCAGACGAGGAGGAGGATGTCAGAATCAGCAGAGCTGATTCTCTATGGAGGTCAGGGGAGGGCAAAGATGGTCATCATTCTTATTTTAAGATCAAAATTTATTTAAACCATCCACATACTCATTCTAAGTTCATTTCTTCTCTCACTGGACTTAATTCTTTGGAGTATTGAAAAAACTCTGGATTCATTTAGTGTGTGGCACTATTACTCCCTAAAAGAACACTGAAACTTAGTCTCCTTCTTGAGCATTTGTAATGAGGCTTGGGGCTGGTACAGAATATCTCTGTTGTCCACTACTTGGATTTTTTTATTAAACTGAAACTTAATAGTTTGCATCTCTTAAAACCATATTAAAAACATCTTCCAGATAGACCTCTTGTGGTCACAAGGTGCAGTACATGGTGACATTTGGACCCGTTGCCAGGTGAAGGAGCTAGGAGGCAGTATAGTCAGGCAGCCTGTGGGTCGGGTCCCAAATGTATCGACCATTCTATGACTTGAGCCAGTTACTCAACTTCTCAGAGTCCTGGTTTCTAGCTTTGTGAAGTGGGGATGGTGGCACCTCCATTCTAGTATTGCCATGTTAACTAAGTAAGTCATTCAAAGCGTCTGTTTCCTTGAAGATGAAAAATTAAGTACTGGAGATTTAGGAGAAAAGCAAGCGTGCGTCCCTTCTGTCTCCGGAGACAGAGGGCAGGCCTCGGCTGGATAATTAGTGTTCGGCTGTGTGTGTTCCCTCCCAGACTCTGAGAGCAGGGGACAGAGAGAGTCAGCTGCAGCCGAAGGCCTTCTGGGTCAGCGTGTGTGGGAAGCACAATCTTGGCTGTGAAGGGAATTTTTTATAGACCGTTTCCTCCCCTCTGCCCCCTCTCTGCTTCAGTTTCAAGAGACTCGAAGCTTCTTAGAGGTTTCCTGATTATTTCCCAGAGACATATTAATTGAAGAAACCCTTACTACTCGCTTGGCACAGCCTTTCAGCTCCCGAGCAGCTTTTCTGCCCTTTTCCTGTTGATTCCATTTGGAGCCAGGCCTGCGGTGTCCCCCTGGGGCCTGTGACAGAGCTGTCAGGAAGGGCAGAGCTTCGACCTGCCCTGCCGTGTAATTAGAGCCTGGTCCTCCACCTCGTCCCCAGCCCTGCCACAGTGAGATCTCCGCCCTCTGTACCAAGAGCTACCAGATAGGGCGAGGAAATTACCATCTTGCCTCAGACTCCCTGTTTTTCTTTTTTTTTTTTTTTTGCTTTTTAGGTCTGAAAGCCACAAAGCTGCTGTGAAATCATTGAGAATGTCAACAAAAAAACTGCCCATTTCACTTGGCCCTTGTATCGTCGTTACTTCTTGTGACCTTAATTATGGTATCGGAGGCATCGCACCTTTCAGATGCAGCCCCCGCCCTCATTATCTGGGCTCACCACTGTTACCGTCTGAGTGGAAATGGGCTTCGTGACCATTCTAAAGAAGAAGAGTTGGCTAAAATCGAGCTTTGATTCGGCCTCGTCTCAGCTCCATGATTATTTCCGCGTTTCATTCAGATGCCGCGGACTGGAATGCTGAGTGAGGGTTTGGCTCTGTTTCCACATAGTTCTCGCAGATCTCTCCACCACATTCTTGCAAGCGTGGTGATTGTTTTGAGCCACAAATGGTTTTTGCAGCTAGAGCTTTAATTCCCTTTTATAACTCAAGAGTTTATTAGGAACAGTCAAGCTATGTCTCACAGCTGGCAGCTGCCAAGAGAAAGACCCCAAACAAAATCTCAGGATGTTTCCACCTAGGCCACGCCTTCTGGGGGACTTCCCTCTACCCAGCAAGGAGGGGACATTTTCTGCTCCGGATCTGGCGTGGGGGAGGAGGGCGGTCACCTCCGAGCAGAGGGATTCCACCTTTATCTGGGTGCCAGCGTGGAAAGTGGATCTTTGCGGCCCTCAGCGGATCCTTCCTGGGCCTAGAGTCAGGTGCCCTGGTTAAAATATCAGCTCTCAAACTGATCTCCAAATTCAAGTTTTAGGGTGACTCTTAAGCAGCCCATTGAACGGCGGGGTGCTGACTTTCCTGTGCCTTGGTCTCCTCATCTGCAAAACACAGCTCTGTCTTCCCAGAGTGGTGCAGAGTTAACATATGTTTGGCATTTGGCTGCACGCTCACACAGCATACGGCCTCAAAGTGCTTGTCACCGCTTCTACTGCTGTTGTCCCAGGCTCTAGAGACAGAATCCAGCCGTCATGTGTGCACATCCCAGGCAAAGGCTGAGAGGGCAGCTCAGCTGTAAAGTGCTTCCTTGCCTGACACGCGTGAGGGGCCAGGCTTAGTCCTGAGCTCGAAGAAAGGAACACACAGCAGGAGCGAAGAAAGAAAACCAAAGAGAACAAGGCAGGCGTTCACAGAGTGTGGTACAGGACAAAACCTTCACTTGTGGGCGAAAAGTGCAGGAAGAAACCAAGAGTGAATCCATGGTATATAGGAACTGATTTTTAAAAAAATACAGGGCTTGAGGGTTAGCTCACTGGTTCCAGCGCCTGCCTCGCAAGCACAAGGTCCTGAGTTCGATCCCGGTAACCACATACCATGCTGGGCGTGGAGACTCACACCCACCAGCCATCAATACCACATACCACAGTGCCGGGCGTGGTGGCTCACGCCCGTAATCCCAGAGACAGGAGGATTGCTGAGTTTGAGGCTTGCCTGGGCTACACAGTGAGCTCAGAGTCAGCCTGAACTACAAAGCGAGACCCTGTCTCAAAAAAAAAAATACAGTGACTTTTTTTACCCCTTCAAAATGTATTATAATAAGGGACACATTGCCGTGAATCCCCCTGGAAACGTTCATCCTCTCTTTGAACATGCTTGTCACTTTTTGAAGCAGCTCAGGAAATCCACTTTTGTGAATGTCCTTATGAGGTGTGATTATAAACAGTAACACAGCCGCCACCCAGTGCCGTCCACTGAGAAGCTGGGCTTTGGAGACCTACAGTGCCTTCCCCCACCTCACTCGCCAGAGCGGACATCAGGCAACCTCCAGCTCTTCCTCGAAGTCGAAATGAGTAACATTCCACCCGCCACTCATTTCCTCTCCTGGATTTGCTCTTAGGGAACTCTGTGATTCAGGATCCCAATGACAAATGGAACCACCGCAGACATTTGCAGTAAAAGGAAATGTTTGCTGAGAACTAATCGTACTGCTGTGGTGAATCCAAAGCCACACACGTGGTGAGGCAGCCCTGTGGGTGGCATTCAGAGGCTGACGCTGCTTCACACGAGGTACATGACCCAGGGAGGAGGTGGTGTGGCCCAAGTTCAGGGCCAGCAGTGGAAGCCAGAATGATGCGGAGCCTGATCATCAGAAGGCGAAGCTGTGTCAAGAAGGCAAGAACGGAGACATGGCCCTTGCCTGGGACATTTCTCCTGTTTTCTGTTGGTGCCCAACTGGCAGAATCTCCCTGGAACCCACCAGGTTGCTATTCCATTAGCACTGAGAGTTCTCACTTATTCTCATCCAGAATCATTTTCCTGTGAATCCTTCTTATACATCAGATACTATGCTAATAAATTTCATATACGAGTGTACTAATGAATATAATTATACTTTAATTTTATATATTTAAATCTTTATGAGGAGAGTGCCCACTGAAGTAAGAATTATTATTCCTAGTTTAAAAATATGGCAACTGAGTGCAAGGTGAGAAAATTAAATTGTCCAAGATTTGAACCCAGATTGTCAGATCCATAAGCCCAACATCTTTTGGACTGGAATGACAGGAAGCCCTGTTTTACCGGAACAGGCTTCTTGATCCTGCTGACCTCAGCTCAGATCCACCCTCACCTTAGCTTTGACCTCTGCTCTGTGTTCCCATCTTCCTTCCCATCTGTCTACACACTGCGTTCCAGCTACGTGTTTCTCTCTGACCTTCTTTCCCATTGGAGCAGATGCGGCTTGCCTTGGAAACAGGCTTCACACCAGCCTCAGTTCCCAGCACAGGCAAGATCCTCAGCGGCCATTTCAGTTACTGAAGGGAGAATGAATGCTGTGGGTGCCTATGTCCTTTTAATGGGGTGAGAAGTCAGAGTTTTGCCCTGGAGACCCCTTTACTAACATAAATAAAAACTATTAAAATATTTTTTTAAAACCACTGCTCAAAGGAACTGTCTGCACCTGATGACATTTTGCGTTTTGCTAAGCTAATAAGGCCACAATGTCACTTGAGATAGTGGTTTAGGAATCCCTTGCCTCCCCTGAAAGCACATCAAACTGAGGAAGGACACCACATTCTTCCACAGTGTTCATGTAGCCTAAGGAAATGGTGCAGATGTGGAAGACCTTACAACATTGCCTTAGATACCCAAAATGACACCTTATAGTCCAGGATGAAAGTTGCAGACTGTAAGAGCATCATGTCCCTCTCCTTATTCTGTATCCACAAGTCTTCCATTTTGTTTGTTTTCTGGTGCTAGGAATTAAACCAAGGGTCTTTGCATGCTAAACAAGAGCTCTATCACTGAGGGACATCCCTATCCCCATTTTATCTTCAAGATAATTTTGAGGAGGGTCTTGAGAATCTCACTGTGAGGTAGAGTCAAGCTGGCCTCAACTTGTGGCAATCCTCTGCTTGGACTTCTGCATGCTGGGATTACAGGCCTGCACCACACTGCCCCCAGCATATCCTCAAGCTAATTTACCCACTTTGGACTTGAACTTCTGATCCTCCTGCCTCTACTTTCCAGAGTGCTGCTACCTACAGACATGTGCCTCCATGCCTCTGATGGAGTCTAAGATTTCGATAAACCTTTTTGTCAGTTTGGCTCTTACTCTCTTGAGCCAGGAGGCCCAGAAAATCAGGATAGGCCCTGGTTGCACCTGCCTCTCACCCTCTGTCTCCTGATCATAGCAGGACTTCTGTAGTTATCTTCCTGGTTACATGAAGAAGGTAGTTACCCCTACAAGGACTTTTGAAAGGAACAAAGGATCATTACTTGCAACTAGCTTCTCTTTTAAAAAAAAAAGCTGACTTGGATTTGATCCATATGCAATCAATAAAAACTTACAAGATTGAATCTGTTCACTATGGATGGAGGAATATTGTTTTGGTTACAGTAAATAGTAACTGGTGTCAAAGTTGGAGAGGTTTTGGGAATCTCTTAGCAAAGCACAGCATGTATCAGAATGAGATTCTGATGTAGGACTAGGTGTAGGACTCTGGGAACTTATCAACATGCCATTTACATTTCTGTTCAAAGAAAAAGCAGAGAAACATGGATGTTCTCTAAAATTTGTTCTAATGCTCATAGCCACACAGAATTTCTCCCGAATTCCAACTCTATCAATCACTTCCTGTTTAATATTGAGCTCTGTCACCATTTGCACCACTATCATTTTCCTACCTCATAGGATTGGGAAGAGGTCGGATGATAGTATGTAAAATGGCACAATTTGCCCACCTAACTAATAGGATAATAAATAAAAAGTGAGTATTTGTTATGGCTACAATCAAAATAACAAGGGTTGGGCCAGAGATTTAGCTCAGTGGTTCCACCACCTGCCTCACAAGCGCAAGGTCCTGAGTTCAATCCCAGTAACTACATACAACAATGCTGGGCTTGGTGACTTTCGCCCACTAGCAATCAGTGCCACACCCCACAGTGCTTGGTGTGGTGGCTCACACTTGTAATCCCAGCACCTGGGAGGCAGAGGCAGGAGGATTGTCGAGTTCCAGGTTTGCCGGGGCTACATAGTGAGCTCAGGGCCAGCCTGAACTACAAAGCCAGACCCTATCTCAAGAAAAACAAAAAACAAAGGTTTTTCAGAATTGTTTAGATGAGAAATGTCCTCATTTCCCACTTAAGAGATTAAACCAAGTGTCTACATATTAGTTCAAATAACGAGTAGTATTTCAGGAGTGGGTGAATCCAGGGCCATATATTAGAGCTTTTTTTCCTACCTCCCAGTCTTCTATCAGTTTTCCCCTAGTTCCCTTTTTGTATTGGCTCCTTTGTCTCAATGTTATAACTGCTTTTCTTATATGACCAGGAAGATCATTACGACAGCCTCAATTTATATCGTCCTCAAAGCTTGTTATCCCAGAGATAAAAAATCAAAGCTTTCTTCTCGTAGTATCTACATTTTATATCTCAGGAAAGTTTATCATTAAGCCTTCTGGTCATATTCATAACCCACCAGTGTCTTCCTATGACCCATCCAAAGAATTCAGTGTCCTATAAATACAGTCCCATGTTTTCTGGTCTCTGGCTACCTCTATTTCTTTGTTCCCATCCCTCCCGTCTGAGGACTGCCCACTTCGGATGGCTCCGCTTGGGCTCTGGGTCATGCGCACACCCTCCAGGGCCCTCTGCAGCCTCCTGAGACAGTCACTCAGGCTGGCACCTCTGTTGCTTTCTGGCTCTGCTTGCGCCCGCCTGCTCACCCTTCACAGTCCAGTCCCAGTGTCCCCACAGTCAGCGGATAGGCAGTGAGGGCGCGGTGCGTGTGCGATCTGCACCTCAGCTGCTAGCAGTCCTGAGTTTTCATTCTTTCAGTTCTTCCAGCTCAGTAGTTTCAGCCCAAATCCCAGGTGGCTTTTGACAATACGGATTCATATCTATGCTTTTTTTTCTGACCAGTCGCCAAGAGCAGAGGGATGAGCTCTCTAAGCAACTTGGGTCACTTGCCTTCCCTTTGCTTGATGAGAATTGAGTACAGGGACGGATCCACTTGAGCTTTTGATCTTTCCGTTTTAATTTCTAAAAAGTGGACAGACAAGATGGATAACTATAGATAAAACTCATGGACATTGTCAACATCTTCCACAACATTAGGAGATAGAGTGTCCTTCAAAACCCTCAACCCGAAGATAGCAGAACTGGTGTGAAATCAAGAGTTGTGTAACAGGAAGGAAAGGAGAATTCTGAAATATATGACAAGCTGAAAATCACCCAAATATAGCCAAACAGTAGAAGGTTGCAACATGCATGAGAACTGAGGTGAGCTGATTTGGGACCAAAGAGTAAATCTAGAGGCTCCTAGGCTCCAAATTACATTTCTGTAAGTAAAATGGCCAGCCTGAAATGCCCTGTAGAAAGGAGCATCACAGAATGCTAATTGCTCTTTAATACAGTCCCTATTTAAAGAGTCTGGAACTCCTTGATGGCCTATTCCAGGTCTGGTCAAGGAAAACAGGAGCTTGAGAGAGCTGGTTTGGTCAGAAAATAAAGGAACTTTCCACAATTAATGAAATTGTGTCAAAATGACATAGGAGACATAATGAGGGGAAGGAATAAATGTGATTCGGAAAAAAATAAAAGCGTATGTATATAGGGGGTGGGGAGGGGGTGTGTGGCTAGGGATGTGGGTAAAAATGAGAATTGACCTGTGCCACATATTGGTACAAATTCCCCAATGTTGTGTGTGATGGAGATCTGTGTATGTAATGTACCAATAAAGTTTACTGAATAATGAAAAAAATGACATAGGAAGCATGTAAAGCTGCCACACTGGCCAAAGTTGGGTCTGTTGGACAAAGGGAATAAAGATTAAGGCAAGAAAAAGAAATAGAAGTCACCCAAGTCCAAAAAGAAATAAAGTTCTTCCTTTTTTTAAAATGATGTAATCTTATACATAAAAACTCATCAAGATTTCTTTCTTAAAAGTCCCTTAGAATTACAAGCAAATTCAATAAAGTTACAGACCACAAAGTCAACATTAAAAATCAGTTGTATTTCTATATACTGACAGTATCTGAAAAAGAAATTTGGAAAACAATCAAATTTACAACACATATACACAAAATAAACTCAACTAATGGGACAAAAGACTTGGACCCTGAAAACTATACAATATTAATGAAATTAAGACAAAAATAGGCTCCTGTTCAAAGTGTGGAAGATTTAATAAAATATTTATAATTCCCAAACCTGTCCTATGCACAGGTTTAATACAACTTCTGTCAAAATCCCATTGGCATTTTTATGGCTATAGAAAGAATAATTGAATAACTCATATGGAAGTGCAAAGACCACAAATGGTCATATCAACCTTAAGGAAGAACAAAACTAGATGCATCACACTGATTTAAAAATAAATTGTACAGCTAAAATAGTCAAAACAGCACATACATAAGTATATACACATAAATCAATGGAACAGAAAAGAGAAGGAAGCCCAGAAGTACATCCGTTCACATGTGGGCAACTGATCTTCAGTAGGGGTGCCAACTCTCAAGAAAGACATCACTTCAATAAAAGGTGTTGGAGAAACTGCACATTCATATATAAAAAAATAAAAGTGGATCCTTACTTTATATCATAAAATTCAACTCAAGAAGACTTACATGTGCAAAACTCCTCAAGAAAACAAAAGTGAAGGCTTCATAAAACATCCATCTTTTCAACAATTTCGTGGCTATGGCAAAAAAACACAGGCAACAAAAACAAAAACAGGTGGGAAAATACTAAGCTAAAAATCTTCTGTTTGGCAAAGGAAACAGAAGGAAGGGTAACCAAGGAATGAAAGAAGATACTTTCTAACCTTATATCTAAAAAGGATTAGTGTGTGAATTATACAGGGGACTTTTATACTTACTACAGGAACAGTTAAAAACAATAATAATGTCTAATTCTTCACTACTTTATGGTCAGCAGATGGCTCAGCATGGGCTGGTGGATTTCCCATGTCCTTGCTAGCACATCTGGCAGCTGGCAGAGCCAGTACCAGGCGATGGTCCATTCAGATGTTGTAGGGTGGCTTGATTCACATCTCCATGCTGGAGTAGCTGGGTGCCCTAACGAGAAGGCCAAGCCACTAGCAGGCTGGCCTGAGCTTCTTCGTATGGCCACTCAGGACTTGAAAAGCAAAAGGGGGCAAGCCTCACTCAGCACAAGCATTTTCCAAACCCCTGCCTACATCACATATGCTGACATCTTTTGAGCCAAAGAAGGTCCATATAGTAAAACCAGACCTGAGAAATGAAGAAATAGATGTCACCCCTAACTAGCAAGCGTAGTAACTTTCTTCACTAAAAGAAATGTCCTATAGCTGCACTGTCCAGATGGTAGCCACTAGCTGCACATCTTCTGTGAGCACATGAATTGTGGTTAGTACAACTGAGGAACTGAATTTTCTCTTTTAATTGGTGTAAATTTAAACATGTGACTGGTAGTCACCAAATGAAGTTGTTATTACCGTTGTTATGACATCTATGGTTTATTTTAGACAGAAATATCTCCCAGGAGTCCATCAGTTCTTTAAATCGGACTTCTAGTTTGTCAGACGTAGATAGAGGAATCAGGTGAAACAGTGAAACATTGAGAAAACTGGCCCAGTGTTCTCAGGGAGTCAGTGCCATCCAAAAGGAAATCACGATGGTCTGGAGAGTGATAAGGGAGAAAACAGCCAGGTGGTTATGTTATGTTCTTGGTGGGATTCCTCGAAAAGACTAAGCAATGATAAGGACTTTTTTTAAGCTTAATTGGGGCAATATGGGTATGATTTAGTTAGCTACTTAATGACTAAAAGTATAATGAAGTGGAAAAGTAAAGATCATTGATTGAAATAGACAAGTTTTATAATAATTTGAGAGTGTCATCCAATATCAGTAAAGCAAAACACATACAATTAATTATGTTTACATACAAGTACAAGTATTCATACAAACAGGTAAAAAAATCACTAAATAAATGCAGTAAAGTCTAAATCAGAGTGACTCTGGGTGATGGAAGGTGAAAGTTTTGTTTGCTTTCTAAAGTTCTAGCAATGACTGTGGACTGCTCCTTTGATAATTGAAATCTTAAAAATTAGAAGAGATAAAGATATCACTAAAATCTCTCAGAGGCAGCAGAAATGAGCAGTCGTTTTACTGTGTGTGTGTTTGCACGCACGTGTTTGTGCCTGCATGCGCATGCATGGTGAGCATGGGGGTGGGCATGTATGTGTTTAGCGAATGCCTCATCATAGTAGGTTGCAAATACTTCCTGCAGACAAGGGAAGACCGGACCAATGGGGATGACTGGCTGCTGCAAGAACTTAGCTAACCTCAAGGATACGGTAAATGGCTGACTTCCTTGTGATGCTACAGAAGCTCCAGCCCTCAGTTTGGCTTTGTTGATCAGCATATTTCATAGGGTGGCCTGTTCTAGACTGTTCTGGTAGGAAGCATTCATGTGGGCTTCTACTTGTGTTTCTTGGTCTCCCTCAGAAACAGTGTCCCCAGGGACTGGATGCCTTGTAACAGAGAAAGTGAATCAGCTGGCACAGGCCCTGCCAGGTGTCAAACAAATGGGACTGTATCACAGGAAAAGTGCTCCATTTATAATTAATGACAACGATTTAAAGTTTTACCAGAAATTGATAATACAGCGCTTTCTTTGAGCACATTTCCCCTTTAGTGATGTGTACATATTTTAAAGTAGGTCTAAAATTAAATATACATCAAACTCTTTATAGAAATTATAAGCACTGAACAGAGGAATACTATATTATATTTATAAATACTTCATTGTTACCTTTATGCAATTATTCACTCTGGGTATGCAGTGTAGAAGTTACAAGAACATGTTTGTTGCAGAAAGAATATTCAAGATTATCAAATTTTTAAAAAGGAAATTATGGCTGTCAAATTTTTTACAGCCTTTTATATAATTTCTCAAATTGCCACTGTCACGATAAAATTAGATTGTTAATAGTTTGTCTTGAAATTACATAGCATCTTTTTTTGAGACAGGGTCTCACTTTGAGTTCAGGCTGGCCCTGAGCTCACTACGTAGCCCAGGCAAGCCTCAAATTCAGCAATCCTCCTGTCTCTGCCTCCCGAGGGCTAGGATTACAGGCGTGAGCCACCACACCTGGCATTGTGGTATGTGCTATTGATTGCTGGTGGGCATGAGTCTCCACTCCCAGCATTGTATGTGGTTACCGGGGATTGAACTCAGGACCTTGCGCTTGTGAGGCAGGCGCCGGAACCACTGTGCTAACCCTCCAGCCCACATAGCATCTTTTAAAATAAACATGTAGTATCTTCTCTGAGTTGAAAACCCACTTGGATAGCTTAATATTTCTAGCAGTCAACTGAATACTTAAGTAGAGAGTGGAAAACATTTACTATCCCCCAAATCTGCAACTGAACATTTGCAATAAAACAAATACATACATTTCTCTTTGGGACCCATCAAGAAAAAAGAATTTAAACATTCTTGAAGTCTAGCAAACAACAGATATTAGAGTGTTAAATTGTATCAAAAATAAAATCAAATTGTATTTGTACACTTCATGTCTTTGTTAAAATTGCTTATCCTGAGAAAAAATAGACAAGCCTGCCTCCATCAGCAGTGTAGCCGATGGAGAACGACGGGGAAAATGGCATGCTGTGGCCAGGAACGAGCAGAGGCGGAGGATATGGTACATATTACACAAGGATATCACACCGATGTGATTGCCTGGGGTTAAGTTTGCATGAACGCTGGGCTTTAGTAAGGTGCAGAACAGTGCCCCATTGGAGAGAGAGAGAGAAATGCCTGTGTTGGTGGCATTTGGGCCAGAGAGCAGAGCCGGGAGGGGCCCAGGTTGGGGTGGAGGACAGAGCCTCCAGCTCGGAACATTGCCGTCCACCTAGGTACTGCGTGAGTGGGCAAGAGAGGAAAGGATGAAACATGTTGGAGGAGTAAGAATTCACTGGCTTAGGCGGAACAGAAGAAAGCAAGGAAGAAGAGTGAAAAACACAAGGAAGCCTTAGAACAGGAACCTCTGTAACCAATGAGCCGTTCATGGGAGTTTGCGGAAGGACATTCCAACTCACCTCTAAGAAGCATGCACTGCACTGGCTGGGGTAAGTCCTTAGCAATATGGAGCTCCAGATGACCTTATTTCTTTCCTGTGTAATGGCACACTTCCTATGGGCTCCTTTCCCTTTTCCACCTCACTTTCTCCTGCTTTCCCTACTTGCTGCAATCATCTCTCAGAGAAGTTTCTACACCTTGCCTTCTTGTCTCAGGGTCTGCTTTGAAGAGGAAAGAAACAGAGCGAGACATACACATCCTAAGTTTCTAATCATGGACAGAAGTAAAACTTGGGGTATAACTCTGGGCATTGATTCCATGCACGTGATAACTGAGTTCCATCAGATGCTGAGTTTCTTGAAAAGCAAAGCAATTCAGGCATTGTAGGCAGAGATAGGAAGGTAAGGCCATGGTGGAGCACAAGATAGAGACTGATAGAGAGTAACAAGGAATTTTGGCTTTGGTACAAAGAGCTTTGAAAACCACTGCTCAGAAACTTGGAAGCAAATTTACACCTTTGAGAAAATTGTGAGAAAACAGCTCATGTGATATAGGAAAAAGTCTGGGTTTATGTAATTTTTGAACTTTTTTGTGGAGTAATATTGTTCTTTCAGTAAAAGGTTAAGTACTTGATTTCACACAGTAATCTTAAAAACCTCTACTTGGGTATGAATTTAATAAAATTCATTTGAGGATACATATAGTACTTCTCCAGTGATTTGTCAAACTTCACTAAGCCAATAAAAAGCAAAACAATGCACATAAACTACATTACATGTACAGCTAGTCTGCTGTTGTTCCAAACATCTCACCACTATTTGCTTTACTTTAATCCTGGCCAAATATGAGTTAGCAAGTGCATTAGTATTCTGACCTTCAGGATGAGGAAATGGCCAGAGAAAAGTGACTCACCTTCCTACAGGCCATTTCCCAAGTTGGCGGTAAGTCTGAGACCACAACACAACGCACTTCATTTCTAGCATTTCCTCGATCTGAACCTAATTAGAAATGAGTCTAATTTAATAGGTGTGTTCTGTGGTCGGAGATTTCATGGTTGATGAAGGAAATGCTTCTAGTTTCATCTTTTTTTAAATCAAAGGGCATTTTCCTAAGATTATTTTTCTTCTTTGGCTGGGAGTTATGTAGATCATGGAGGGCAATGAGTTTATGATAAATATTTCCTTTTCTTGAGCTTCACATGGCCCAGCAGCAGGAAGGAGACATAAGACAAAAGATTTACTTCTTTTCCCAGAACTCTCCTACAAGACCCTGCCTCGGATACAACAAGTTACAGTATTCTCAAGAAAATTGGTCTAACAGAATTCACTATTTTGTACGGAGTCTTTCTATGTTGCCAAGGTTGGTTTCAAACCCCTAGAGTTAATCTCCTTGCCTTGGGCTCCTGAGGAGCTGAAATTATGGGCATATGGGTGGCATCAAACTCAGCTCTGCTGTTCATATTTTTAAAGACTTAGTTAGACATCAATCCTTAAAACAAGTGAACATTTTCCAATTTTTCCTTCATTCATCTCAAGCAGGTACTTTGTTACCTAAGTTGCCCGTTAACATTGATCTTCAAAGTGTATTTACTGGGCTGGAGATTTAACTCAGTGGTTCTGCCGCCTGCCTAGCAAGCACCAGGTCCTGGTTGGATTGCGGTAACCACATACAATGCTATGACATTGGGTGTGAGGGCTCACGCCCACCAGCAATCACCCCACAGTGCCGGGAATGGTGGCTCACGCCTGTCATCCCAGCACTCGGGAGGCAGAGGCTGAGTTCCAGGTTTGCCTGGGCTATAGTGAGCCCAGGGCCAGTTTGAACTACAAAGCGAGACCCAGTCTCAAAAAAAAAAAAAAAAAAAGTGTACTTACTAGTCTGCCCAGAGTAAGATAACAAAACATGACAGAACAGACCGTTTAAACAACAGAAATTATCTCTCATTCTTATGGAGGCCATGAATCCAAGATTAGGGTGTCAAAAGAGTTGGTTTCTCCTAAGAAGTCTTTCCTTGAAAAAGAGGTTAATTTAGTTCATGGTTTGGGAAACTGAAAGTCCAAGATCAGGCCCATTGGTCTGGCCTCTTTGAGAGCCTCGTGGTACATGGCATCATGGTAGGAACGTGCACTAGAGAGAAAGAAAGATTCCATAGAGACTGAAAGCCTGAGAGAGGCCTGTCTAGTTCCTTTCTAACATCTTCTTGTGAGAACTAAACAGGATCCCAGAAAAGCCCATAATCCCAAGGGCAGTCCCCCTCGTGTCCTAACCACTCCTACATGGTCTCACCCCTCCCAGGTTGCACCACCTCTCAGCGTTGGCATGTGAGAGACCAAGCTTCTGACACGCGGAGCTCTGGGGGACAAACCATATCTAAACCCTCCTGCAAGCCACCTGACATGTCTCAGAGAAAGCTTACAGCAAAGAAACTAAAAGGGACAATTTCCCTGTTCTTCCCTGCTTTAGGAAAGATGGTAATTACAGTTGACACATAGCACCCAAAGAGACATTCAGCATGAGTTACAGCTCATTTAGAACCAAATAAGAACTCGCCTTCAAACCTTAATGGGGTGATTTTTGACTTAGTATTCTCTCAAACATGGTGCCACTTTTCTCTTCTAATTCAGGGCCATTTATTTTATTCACTTAGGCTTTCATTGAAAAATGAGTGGCTCATTAATTATCTTCTAGAGTGTAGAATAGATGAGGTTTCATTTCGTTTTCACATTGGATGAGTCAACTAAAAGCAGTCTCATCACTAAAAACCATGGGTCACGATTTCTTTGTTTCTTCTCTGTTAGGAAAAGATCACTCCCCTGAAAATGTATACTATTCTCCTAGTTGCATTTAGCCGGCTTGTTAATGCTCATAGTTTTGGTGCCATATTGTGAGAAGT
This sequence comes from Thryonomys swinderianus, assembly GCA_004025085.1. Taxonomy (NCBI): domain Eukaryota; kingdom Metazoa; phylum Chordata; class Mammalia; order Rodentia; family Thryonomyidae; genus Thryonomys; species Thryonomys swinderianus. The sequence goes on from PVIC010009368.1 coordinate 17,278, forward strand.
CTGGATATAATTTAGTCAGAAATTTCATTTATACTCTTTGTCACAATAGCATGCCTGGGTAACTGCACCTGGATGTTCTTTTACTAATAAGACCCATGAAAAGTTTAATTCCATTTTTCCCCACATGGCTATTATAGACAACTTTCTAAATAAAAGAAATATAAAACCTGCCCTTACTTTTGGTATCAGAAGTTCATAAATGGTCTGTAGATAAACAAAGTTTCAGGCAGTTACCTAAAGATTAAACAGACCTGAGGTTTTCTTCTTTTGCCTTAGCTTGTAGACTTTGACAAGTTGATTCATAATGTTATTTTTAAGTCTAGCTAATTAGCAGGCTAGCCTCGATGAATGCCCCAAAATACAGGGAAAAAGCCCAACCTCTGGTCTCTTTCTTTCAGAGATCAGCAACTTCTCTGACTTGTAATACCTTCTTTTAAATGAAGAAATGACGCATTCTCTACGTTGGAGGGATGATTATTTACCATTCATTTCTTTTCTCCCTAAAACCCTTTTGCTCCCTATGTGCTCACTATGGAGTTTTAAAGGTCTTTTCTAAAAGGAATTGGCATACTTTTCTCCTCCCTTTAACAAAAGCTGTATCTTTTGCTGGTTTTCTTTTCTTTTCTTTCTTTTCCTTTCAATAGAACCAGTTAAACATTGACAGCAAAGGGAGAATAACTTATTTATAGGGTGCACACCTTAGAATGAATTACCCCCATGTCCCACAATTATAAAACAGATGCACTTAGGTAAATTCAGCACAGTAAAACAAAGTGAATCCATCGAAAAGAATAGGCAAACAATGTGAACTAGGTTAACTGTTCAAAGGAAGGAGAGGGCAAAGAGAAGTGGCTTTTGACTGTAGGATTAGACAGGATTAAAGGCCGGATTGAAAGGAGTATTTCCTCACCATGTGGACAATTTTTTCAGTGGGTCACATATTTGAGAGTATTTTATATATTTTAAGAAACTAGCTCTGCTGTAAACAAACAGAAAATCCTCTGAAGGATGGTCAGCTCCAGAACAGATGAACTTTGATTGCGTCCAGGATTATGACATAAAGAAATGGTGACTGACAAAAGAGATAAAATAGGAAGAGGAGGAGTACCAGACAAACAGAAGCCCAGCTGTTACACCCTGAATTTGTACTTTCTCCTCAGGGCGCCCTTTTTCAGGCCACAGCTGTCCGCAAATGTGTAGAAGCTGAGTATGTGTACACAGTCCACCTGAGGGCTTGTGGGCGGGAAGAAAGAGGTAGTGTGGGAAGCCGGGAGACAGAATTCCCCTCCAGGACTTCAACCCAGCTCTGCCTCGTGGTAGCCACAGCACTCATCAGTGCTCGGCTTTCTCTTCTGAGGACTTTCATTTTCTCATCCACACAATGGGAATATTAATCTTAGTTTCAAAGTTGTGTGAGTAAAGCACTTTACACTCCATGAGCTCAGTACATTACCTCTCCAAGTCTTCTTCACTATTAACTCCCCCAAAACCTGCAGAAGATGAACGTCATAGGATTGATCAAAGGGCTCACATATGAATACAAATCCCCTTGGCGATCATCTGGAGAAAGCAGGAACATAAGAAATAGGGGGGGTAAAGTAAATGGGTAAAAATTAGAGTTTATTTGCTTTGCCAGAATCTCATGGGGTTCATGTTTGTTGTGGTATGGATTTAAAATGGCTCTCAAAGCCCTCTGTGTCTGGAGGGAGGTTGGATTATAGGGTATCATACCTGCCGGCAGAAAGTGGGGTCTGATCTGAGGAGGGAGGGCACTGAGGGCATGACCTAGAAGGGCATATCACACACATGTGCACACCCACATGCCCCTACTCTGCACTCTGCTTCCTGTCCACCGTGAGGTGAGCACTTTCCTCTGCCCAGGCCTTTCTGTAATGCTGCTGGCTGGGAAAGACTAAAACTTCTAAAGAATGAGCCCACATTAGCCTCTCTCTCGTCTTGTAACCTGCCAGTGTCAGGTACTTTGTCCCAGGGATGAGGTAATTAACTAGACACACTTCTGAAAACAGAATGAATAGGTATGAATTTATTTTAAGACTCTCTGCCCCCTAACCCACTGTGCCAAGGTGTTCTCATTTTTACTATCGGAGGTGTGACTGAAACAAAGAGTGACTGTTTAAATGTTATTACTTTATTACAGTAAAAGGTACATTGTCATTAACTCAAAGAGTCCCCATCATGTCAAACATAGTAACTCATCTTTCTTGCCACTTTCTGAAGCAGTTCCAGAAGTCCCATTCAGTGCCCTGACGAGATATGATTTTAAAAATACCATGCATGATGCTGCAAAGTGAAATCCAAAACAGAAAGACACCCTTGTAAATACCTTATGGTGTGTTCTTTACCACAGTCACTGGATGGGACACGGAGTGACTTCTGGCTCTTCCTCACAGAACAGCCATGGAGATTAAAGGCTTCAAATTGATTCAGGACATCAAGGCCGCTGAACACACTCACCAAGGTGGACTTCAAAACTCCTCAGAAAATGGCAAGAGTGAGAAGTGGATTCAGAGGGGAGGAACATTCTGACGGGGATGTGTGGCAGTGTGTCTTTTACCATAATACCTTCTTGAAACACTTACTGTATTTGGGGGTCACGTTTTGCTCCTATCTTCGTTGTTTGTTTACCTTGGACTAAGGGAAATATCCTACTACTCTGGATTTCAGTTTCATGTTGTTTTCAATCACTAGGTTTTGCTTGAGGTCTAAGCTTGACTGCCCTACAAATTTAAGAATAATAATGCCAGGCCGGAGGATTAGCTCAGTGGTTCCGGTGCCTGCCTCGCAAGCGCAAGGTCCTGAGTTCGATCCCCAGTAACCACATACAATGCTGAGCATGGAGACTCAGGCCCACCAGCCATCAACACCGCATACCACAGTGCCAGGTGTGGTGGCTCACGCCTGTCATCCCAGCACTCGGGAGGCAGAGACAGGAGGATTCCTGAGTTTGAGGCTTGCCTGGGCTCCATAGTGAGTGCAGGGCCAGCCTGAACTACAAAGCGAGACCTTGTCTCAAAAAAAAAAAAAAAAAAGAATAATAATGTCATCATTAAAATAGCTCCCTCCAGCAAGTTTAGCAAATAAAAACACAAGATGAGTCAGATATGGTAGTGGACACCTATAATCCTAGCACTCTAAGAGCATAAGGCAGAGAGTGGCAAGTTCAAGACCAACCTGAGCAACTTAGCAAGACCCTGTCCCAGAAAAGGAGGGGGATGTTCCGGGAATGTAGCTTAGTAGGAAGGTCCTGGGTTCAATCCTCAATACTGTTAAAAAAAAAAAAAAACTAAGATGCCTAATAAATATTAATTTGAGATCAGTAGTGAATTATAGTAGCATAAGCATACCTTCAAAGACTTCATGGAACATATTTGTACAGATGCTTTACCATAACTTGAAAATATGGTAGTTTGAAAATACATTTGATACATCTATCCCACCAAATGCCATAGCTTAGTTTAGCCTACCTTAAATGGGTTCAGAGTAAGGACATTCCCCCACAGATGCACAAAATCATCTAAAATAGTGCCTCTTTTATGATGAAGTGTTGACTATCTCATACGCACACAGGCATCTTACAGACATGATAGGATGTAAAAATACAACTCAATATTGAAAAAAGACCTGAAAACAACATAGCATCCTATGGAGAATCAGTTATTGCCCATGTTCTGTGAGGCTGACTGGTCCCTGGGGCTCACTGCTGCTGCTGCCCAGCGTCAGAAAAAGACTATCATACCACTGGGCATGGTGGCTCACACCTGTAATCCCAGCACTCAGGAGGCAGAGGCAGGAGGATTGCTGAGTTCGAGGCCTGCCTGGGCTACATAGAGAGCGCAGGGCCAGCCTGAACTACAAAGCAAGACCTTGACTCAAAAAAAAAAAAAAAAAAAAAACCAAAAACAACGTATCATACCTCTTCTTGCTAGTCTAGGAAAAGATCAAAACTAAACATTTGAAATATAGTTTCTTCTGAATGCCTATTACTTTCACATGATCATCAAGTCAGAAGAGCTTTAGTTGACCCATTATACTGTAACTCGGGGAGTATCTGTACCAAAACATTATTAGTTGTTAATCCAAAGTTCAAATTTTACAGAGTGACCTAGATTTAATCTTGTTGGCCTGGCCCAGAGGCACTTCTTCATCTTCAGGGAGAAGGTCTGAGTTTCATTTCTTACCAACGTTGACGCTGAGGAAGGGACACATATGCAGACCAGATGGGAAGAGTGAGGCCTAGTTGGCCTCCTCAGTGAATGTTGAGAACAGACACGCAAGCGTGCTAACACACTGCAGGGAAAAGTAAAAACACCTGAGGTGAAGTTGTTTACCCAGAGAAGTACCATGGCAGGTGGGAGACAGGTGAATGCTATACAACTCTAATTGTTCACGCCCATGCCTGCGTGAATAAAGCTGAGGTGCACCAGTCACTCGAGGCTCTATGTTGAAGAAAGACTCGAGTCCCTCCCCAGGTTTTAACCTGTTTCTGTGTCACTTCAGGGTTCATCTTCATTACTCGTTTGTCAGGTTCAAGCACAGCCTGTAGGCCAGTTCCTACAGGTGCACACGGTTGTCTCAAGGCCACACACCGGGGTGGCCAGGTACAGCCCTCCATCCCCTGCATGGCTTCCTACACAGAACTCTTGCCTGGATAAGGTAGGCTCATTTTATTTCAAAGCTCCTTATAATTAACTAATGTTTAAATAGGATAAGTCTGTGGTGTCTTTTAAAGCTTTTATTCCTGGCTCTTCTATTTCAGTCTTTGATCTCAATTCTGTTACTTTTAGAATAAAAAGCAATAAGTACCATGTAGCTCAAGAGAATGTTGGTTCTATTCAGTTTTCAGTGAAGTGCTATCTAAATCCTTGCTGTCAAAATAATGCTTGTTGGGCCGGAGGGTTAGCTCAGTGGTTCCGGTGCCTGCCGCGCAAGCGCAAGGTCCTGAGTTCGATCCCCGGTAACCACATAAAATGCTGGGCGTGGAGACACGCCCACCAACCATCAACACCGCATACCACAATGCCGGACGTGGTGGCTCACGCCTGTAATCCCAGCACGCGGGAGGCAGAGACAGGAGGATTGCTGAGTTCGCGGAGGCTTGCCTGGGCACCATAGTGAGCTCAGGGCCAGCCTGAACTACAAAGCGAGACCCTGTCTCCAAAAAGAAAAAAAAAATAATAATGCTTGTTGCTTTTGCCACGATTTGTTTCTAATACATTTCGATTTGGCTTCCACATAATTTGAACATTTGGTAGTATATTGAGTTTGTAATGTTATTTTTAAAATGCTGTTTCAAAGATGAAATATTAAATGTTATTTGGAAAAATATTTCAAATGAATTGTTTATTCAATTTTCCATATATCAATTTAGGGTTATTAATGATTATGTAAAGGAAAGAATTTCAAGAACTCTCAGTGATGTTGATCATCTGACAAATATCAAGGGCACCATACAGATTAGCATGTATAAGAAAATTATAAAAATTACTGTTTATTGAACAAGAATAGCTCTCTATTACAAAATATGGGTTGAGAAAAATTATCTCATTATTAGAGATGATATGTAAAAATTTTCATTTAACATGCTTATGTAATGAAATGGCTATTCATTCTTACTCTAAAGCTATCTCAAAGCTCTATTTAAATGCCTTAAAATTAATATATTTTATTATAAACAAGGACTATAATGACATTTAAAAGGCACTGTAAATACCTACCCACATGTTCAATATATTGTATATTTAATACATTTCAATATATGTATGTATATTGATTCTAATTCTCTGAGTGAACCTGCAAAGGAAGTATTACTGTCATCCAGTAGATGAGGAACGTAAGACTTAGAGATGCTGCATGAACAGTCCATGAGCGTACTAGCTGAGGAAGAGCTGATATGTGAACCTGGCTGATACCCAAATCATGCACTTTTCCTGTTATTAGCTGAAGGAATACTGAGCTGAGATGATCTGATACCATAAGATGTGTAAACTTTCAAAGGATGAGAGGCAATATAACAATATAAAAACAAGCTAGCTAACAATAAAAACAGAACATAAGACAGTTTGGGTGAGCTGATACTACATTGAAGTAAGAAATTATGTTAAGTCTTGAATTTACTTCTGAGTTTCCTGGCAGCCAAATAGAAAAACAGCAAGTTTGATGACATGTTTCTTTTAGTCTCAAAAATCCAGTGGGAGAAAGAAATCAGTGAATGATTGAGCTTATTTGCAAAGACAGTCTTTTACTTTCCACTATATAATGCAGGAATTTATGGCCCTGATTCTTTATTTACAGAGATGTCAGGTCATCTGATGTGTACTGCCTTACTTCATCTTTGATTTTATAGAAATATAGTTAGTTGCCTGAAAATTTATTTTAATTGGACTTAATGTACATTTGAGATTATAAATTATCATTTAAAAGACATTTTTGCACATGTAGAAATTTGATACTTATAGATATTTGCTATATAAGCTGATGTACATGGCTATGTATTTGTTATATAAATCCATGATACCCATGGATACTTGTTTATTTGAGGAGTTAATATTAATTGCAACTCATTCAGGACATTTAAGCAAAAAGGCGTACAGCATGATCTACACGGTGCCATTTGATGATCTTATACAGAAGTTAGCAAATTTTCCCTCTAAAGAATCAGAGCTTTGTGTGCCATGTAGTCTCAGCTACAGTTACTTTATTATTGCAGGTTGAAAGGAGACATAGTCAGTACCTAAATGTGTTCCAATAAAACTTTATTGACAAAACTGGCAGAAGTTCAGGGCTGGCTTATAGTTCCTTATTGCTCAAAAGAAAACACAGTTTAAAGATTATGTACTTTCTTCCTTCTGTCTGAAATACTAGAAGTCCAAATGAGTCTGCTGTTACACACCATACAAGGAGAAATTATATAACATAGGCACATACTCTCCGTTATTTGTTCATTAAAGTTTCATTCTGTAACCAGACAGAAAAAAGCCGAGTTTATATTGTGGAGATGTGGGGGCTATAGCACCCAGATGGTCAGGCTGTGCCTCTCAAAAAGATTCCAGCAGTGGGAGCTCCGGGAAGAGGAAACCCAGCTAATGCTTTGCCACATCCATCCGGAGGGAATGGTGCCTTTTTCTAATTCTTCCAATAAAAGGAGGCGCCTTTTTCTAATTTTTCCACTGGGAGGGATGTCTTTTCCTAATTCCTGAAAGGGTGTGGCATGCTCTAAGAGAGGCCCTGTGAAAATCTAAGAACCTGACTCATATTCTTCCCGTTTTTGTGGGTTGCAGCTCAAAAAGAAATCTTTGCATGGTTCTTTAATAAAAGTTAATTTGAAGTCATTATGTTTGGCTCCATCTTTCAGGAAGAAGATGCTTTGGGCCTGAAAAGTATTAAGAGTAGCTGCTAACAATTGACTGTTGCAACCCGGACACCATAACATTGTGCTTACCCTCTCTTAACTGTGGTTTTAATAAGCTGACATTGGCTCTTTGAGTTCCTAACTTTCTGTAATATATAGGGAAATTACATCATTTAGATAATTGGCAATTACTCTCAAGGGGATCAAATGCTGACTTTGAGTATTCATACTTCTTTTCTGATAATATTTACCATTCAACTAAGATTAGTTGTGGAAAAACTCTACTAAAGATATGTTTATTTTTCATGTGACATCGGTGAAACCTATGTTGCAGTTCAGTAAGCATGCTGGCATAAGCTTGTTTACTTTATGAAGTGAGTTTTATTATTATAAAACTCCACATTGAAGTTAAAATAATACTGAAGCATGTAAAAGAAAAAGTACTCTGTCTTCTGACCTTTGCCAAGATATAAGTATCCTCAATGAATATTAGTTTTTAAATTCTAGATGGTATTTTCTTCTAGTAGTTTTTTTTGTTTTATTTTTGTATTTAGTTCCTGAATCTAGTTTAATATGATGTGAAGTGAGGATTGGACTATTCCATCTAAATGGTTAACTGGTTTTCTACCACTTATTGACTGTTTTGTAATTCAGCTGTAGTGTTTGTGAGCGCTTGCCATTGTGGTGCACAGATTATTAAAACACTACTAATCTCAGAATGGACATTTAAGGTATTGCCTTTTATTTCTGGGCCAAAGACATTCATAAATGAAACAGACATTTCTTGAAGTGTAAGTGCATGATACCAGCAGCAATGACTACTACTACAGTTTAGTCCCCAGTGTTGATTTGGGTCAAGATTATAACCAATGTCTTTGTTTCATCTATGAAACAAATGTCAACATGGTAAAAAAGAGGAAGGGCAAATCATGTTACCTTTTTTTTTTTTTTTTGAGACAGGGTCTCGCTTTGTAGTTCAGGCTGGCCCTGAGCTCACTATGTAGCCCAGGCAAGCCTCCAACTCAGCAGTCCTCCTGTCTCTGCCTCCCGAGTGCTGGGATGACAGGCTGGAGCCACCAAGCCTGGTGCATATTACCTTTTTTGAAAACAGGTCTGACCTTTCAGAACTCCCCAAGAGTCTCAAAAATCACTTAAAGAGACTGCAAGTTCCATGGGAATAATCCTTTTATCTTGTCACTGTATTCCCAGGGTCAACCACAAAATAGGAACTCTATTTATTGAATGAATCTTTGGTACCAACTGTATTCATTGGCTTTTGTTACAGTAATGCCACACAACAGCCATTAAATCTCAGTGGGATTGTTACCGAGCACTTATACTCATTTATTTACATATACAGTGTAAGATTTTTCTATTCACACATTTGCAGGTTGCCTGGGTTCTATTTAGCTGGCTGAGTTCATCTGAAAAACACTGCTTTCCACTGCAGCCCATGTGCACCAGGAGTGGCTCTGTTCCCAGGGTCTCTTCATCTCTTTGGGCCATGAGCTGGCCAGACCTACTGCACAGCCTTTCTATGGCAGAGATCAGACAGGAAGCAGAAACATACATGACCTCTTGAATCTTGGAAAAGGCGCCTATTACTTCCCTGCCCCCCATATATTTTTGCCAAGACAAGCCACACAGCCAAGCCCATGGTTAAGGGACAATGAGCCCCTCACAAAGATGTAGGTGCAAGGAGGTAGGGATGTAGAATTCAGGCCAAACCACCCACAGGCAGAACACCTTGTTCTGATTTGCTTGGATTTTTCTTGGTCTTAGAGCTGAAAGTCCCACATCCTAGGGCACCTTCTGTCCCTGGAAAACCGGAATGACTGGTGCTACAGCGTGGATCTCAAGTGTCCCCCAAAGGCCCAGTGTAGCTCTTTTAGGAGATACAGAGGTCTTTAAATGGTGGAGACCAGTGGGAACTCTTGAGGTTACTAGAGTCATGCCCTGCAGGGGATGAGGCTGCCTCTTCTTCTGTCTTTGGCTCCATGGCCACAAGAGGGTTTTGCTGCACCCTGTGTAATCCTCATAATGTAATACTGCCTCCCACCCCCTGAAGCAGTACAGCCCCAAAGCAGTACAGACTAGGACCCCAAGAACTGTGCACCAGGTATTTGTTAACGTGAGGGAAAATAACACAACTCATCACTGTGACTGCTTCACTGTCTGCATTAAGCGAGCTGTAAGAAAGCTGAGAATTGTGTACTGTGAGAACTGGCCTCATTGTATAAATTTTCTCTATTCTTAATCACTGTAACTTTAAATGAAAATATTCAATAGAAAATCTTGGACTGTAATGACAGGAGATGGCAAAAATAAATCCTTCATCATTATTTTAGCCCTGCACTATAGAAGATATACTCTGTGCATATAGAATTATATTAATAAAATGCATTTTGCCACAACAGATTTTTAAAGCATATGCTCAGAAAATTGAATTTTAAATATATACATACTTTATCATTTACATGTGATAAACTATGGTAGTAATCTCTTGTATTTTGCCAATATCTTAACATTTCTTCAATACTGTTCATTTTTGTATTCTTAACCATAAAACTATAAAAACAAGATGATGTTGTTACTGGCACCATGTAATTGTGTGACAACTCATTGGGCAAGAAAGAGCACATTTAAAGGAATGGTGTAAGGGAAGAGTATTAGGGGGGCATTAATGACCTTGAGTACTGAGTCTGAGAGACTGAAAGAAATTTATGGGGTTGCATTGCACCCTTAGCAGTTACAATGCAAGAGGGAAATAATAAATCGGCTGAATTGTTGTAAGAAAATTGAACATTGTGTAGAAAGAGGAATCGAGAGACACAGGAATCGAGAGACACGCACACCCGTTGCTAGGAGTGGTAATGAGAACATCGGAAATGAATAATTCTGCGTTGTCCTTGAAATATCATTACCTGTTGTTCAAAAGGCATTTTCTCATTTGTATTTTTCCTTAATGTAATACATTTGTTTGCATCCTGGTTCAGCGCAATTGTTCAAAATATGTCAGAAATGCTCTTTAATTCTGGTTGAAAATAACAATGTTCCAGGAGTTCAAAAGAGACTTTAAAAAAAATCACTGGTGCTTGAAAATATACCCTTTTTAAAAATGTGGTATTGGAAACCAGTGAATCCACTCCTGCTCCCAAGTGAAGATGAATATTTATTAAAAAGATTGACTACTACAACAAAAAGGCATCAATGGACATGTATCAAAAATGAAATAACAATTAAATATACATTGTACTTTGAGAGTATTTTCACTCAGCATCACTCTTACCACAAGTGATTAAATATTTAACAGAAGAATAAAGCCTCAGAAGTTGAGCCTGACCAAGATCGCTTATAATGAGGCTGGCTGACAATATCCCATTTATTTTAAGCAACCTGAAGAGCAGAATCTGAAATCAGCAAAAGTTTGTGGTTATACTGTTTAATCATCACTGTAGTCCCGGAACATGGGAATTCTCATTCTCATTTTACAAGTGAGGAAATAGGCCCAGAGTGATTAGGTTCATAATTTGTAACTAGAATTATGTGTGCCAGGGTTCCTATTGGTACCGTGGACTTCTGGATCCAAATCTAGTATTCTTATTAGCTATATCTCAGTGGGCTCTAAAGAGAGGCACATAAGATGCTCCTGCTCAGAAGTTTTCTCTGCTGCACCACCACTGTATACTGCTCTTGCATTTGTTAATTATTTCTCTAATGGAAAACCCCTCCCCACTCCATTCATTCTGGTGTGGCTGTACCCACAGTGCCTACACACTTCCTGTACACACAGACTCAGCCATAATCATGTTGGCCCTTTGTAGGGGGTGCTCCATAGTTAGGTTGGGCGACTTCCGGGACCTGTGGTTATTTTGGTACCCTAAGATGAAAGAATATCTTACTAAGTGGCATTTCTCTTGCCCTTCCCCTTCCTTCTCCTTTTCCTTTCTTCCTTTCCCTCTTTCTTCTCCTTTCCCTTTCCTTTTGTTTATCATTCTCTTCCCTCTCCTCCCCTCTCTCCTTCCTGCTCTCTTTCCTCTCTCTCTCCTCTCTCTCTCTCCTCTCTCTCTCTCTCCTCTTTCTCTCTCTCTCTCCCTCTCTCTCTGACTCCCTCCCTCTGCAGTAAACAGTTATTCCTTAAGCTAGGCATGGCTAGGCATAGTGGCAGATACCTGTAATGCTAGCACTCTTGGGGGCTGAGGCAGGAAGATCCAAATTCAAATAATTCAGTCTGAGCAACCTAGTAGTTTAACAAAAGCCTGTCTCAAAACTAAAAAGAAAGATTGAAAAGGTCTGAGAATGTAGCTCAGTAAAAACAGCCTGTGTCCAATCCCCAGAATCACACACACACACACACACACACACACACAATTAATTCTTAGAATGCCATCTGTCATTTTCCTGGCCTTCTCACCCCAGCCCTGAACATTATCATCTAGAGAGATCCTAGATGCATAGAAAGAACCAGACATGTACATAGAGAAGAGATAGGAGGTGAGTCGAGAGGGAGATTCTCGAACCCAAAGGACTCTGTATAAGACTTGTATCCTGTGACTGCTATATTTTCTTACAGTTGACACTCTCAGTGAAGTTCCTTGTGGATTAAGATACTTTGAATTGGGTTCACATGATGCATATAGCCAGGTGTGCATCCTTCGGAAATACCTCTGCTCAGCATTAAGGTGAGGAAGATGGTTAATTCTTTTTTTAAAAACAACAGAACATTTTTTGTAATTGCAAAATAACTCTCCCAACAAAATAATGACCGAAAACCCATGATGCGCACCCACTAAATTGGCAGATCCAGGACACCAAAGACCTTGTTTCTTCTTGTTTTCCATTTTATATCTCTATCCCTTCCTCTTGCTCGGCACATAATGGGCTGGCTTAAGGCAGGGACGGCAAACAGGCACACACATGACAGCAAATCTAAGAAGAGAGCATCAGTTCGTGGCAGTGGAGGGCAGAAAAAAGCAACAAGATGGTTTAACAGCATCTTTCTGCCCCTTTTATCTTACCAGAAATAGGGCAGTGCCTAACTGATCACTCACACATAGTGATTTAGTGATCACACGCCCTGGACCCCAGCACCACACCTTCCAGACTGAGCTACCTGAGACAGTGAAAGTCCCACCTCAACTGCATGAGGCTTTGGGGGGACATCTAAATACAAACCATAACATGCACCCCGGGCCCCCCAAACACTCAAGCATATCCCTTTATATTAAAAAAAACAGTCTGTAAGAATTACCAATGTCCTAGGAGTTTCAGCATTGCTGAAAAGTCTGAGTCCCAAGTCTCCTTTGAGATTTAAGGCAAATTCTTAGCTGTGAGCCTCTGTACACATGAAAAAAAGTTAAATACTTCCTACATACAATGGTACAAAATAGACACTTTCAATCCAAAAGTTACCAACAAGGGGATACTAAGGAATGGCACTATTGATCCTGCTCTTTTCCTGCTGGGTATATTCGCAAAAAATTAAAAGCATCATAGCACAATGACATATGTGCATTCATTCTTATACCAGATCAGTTTGTCTTAGCTAAATCTTAGAAACAGCCCAAATGTGCATCAACCAGAGACTGGATAATGAGGGTTTTTTTTTAAATGAAGTATTTCCAGGCCATACAGAATGATAAACTAGAAATGTTTATAGCTCAGTGGTTGTAACATGAGACATTCATAAGTGCAATAAATAGGACACAGATGTGTAAGTACTGTATCGTTTCTCTAGGGTGAAAAACTGAAGGTGTAAATTAGTTCCACACTGTATGACAGGTATTGTGCAAGAGGAAGAAAATGTTCAAGGGGAAAGTAAGACTGGGTGGGGGCAGGGGAAAGCAAAGAAGGGAAAGAAAAACATTTGAAAAAGTTTTGGAAAAAATTTTGTGGTAAAATGGGAAAAAAACAAATCTTATGTATATAGGGCAGTGGGGAGTTGAGGGGAGGGCAGGGGAATGGGAAAAAATAATCATTTTTATGGAAGAACCCTGTAGATATATATCATGTACAGGTACAAATTCTCAATGAGGAATGTGATCATATCGTATCCCTAAAATGTACCACTCACCCAATTTATTTAAAAAGGAAAAAAGGTGGCACCAAAGCAATTCCAAACTCTGCCAGGGCAAACATTAAGTCCCACGGCCCCACTTGCAGCATCCAAGGTGATCAGTGGCAAGCTGTGAAGCCCAGACAGCTTGGGTCACTCTCCCCATGGCACTTCTGGCGGCCACAGCTCCCTTGGCTTCATTTGGGGACCAGTTCTGCTCCATCCTTGCAGTTTTCCTCAGCCACTCTATGGTCCTGACTTCTCCAAACCTCTGGGGTCCCCACTAGGCCTTCAGCTTCGCATACACAGCCTCACACACTGGCCTCTCAGGCCTTCTTCTGAAATCTGAATGGGAGCCTTCCTGACCCTACAACTCTTGTATCCTGCATACACCTAATGCCAG
>PVIC010009368.1:31204-45894 GCA_004025085.1 Thryonomys swinderianus
AGAAAGAGAAAAAAGAAAGAGAAAGAGAGAGAAAAAAGAAAGAAAGAAATGCAGAAAAGCTTTCTGCTCACCCATATATACATCCTCTGGAGTCCAAAAACCAATACAGCCCTTCTTCCCAGGAGAAAGCCCTGGAGCCTGAACATTACCAGCTTCTGGTCTCCTGAGCTCTTTCCAGTCTTGCTCGCGGATAGCCGCAGCACTCCAGCTCTTCTCCTCAGCCAGTATCTCAGTATTTACACACTATGTGTGCCTGGCCAGAGCAGGGTGCGGAAGCTGGCTGTGCTGGTCAGGACAACAGCCTGGCATCCGAGGCCCTGGGCTCTCTGTACTTCCAGGACAGGAGCCCCAGCTTGGGAAAGAGCCGGAAGTGGAAGAGCTGCTGCAGAGAGAGCATGAGGGTGAGGGTGGAGAGGCCTCCTCCACTCTAGCCTTGCGGTCTCTAGTCTCCAGGCTGCTCCACACACACGCCCGCCTGGAAGGCGCTTCCCTGGGAGCGGGGCTTGCCCCGTGCTTTCTTGGCATCTTAGCTCCCCTGTCCCTTTCTCACTGTTCTCTGTGAGGCTGCACCTTCCCATCCCCTGCTGCACCATCTTTACCTCAGTCTGAGCCATCCTCTGACCTTCTGCGTGGTTTCATCATTCTGTTAGGCTCTGGCTGTCCTCCCTCAGCCTCCAAGTGCAAGTTCCATAGCACCAGGGGCCCCTGGCCATGTCAGTCATCAGTCCCTGTCCAGAGAGGAAAACTGGCACACAGAAACTGCTCAGAGAATGTTTGTCAAATCCATGAAGGAACAGCAAGAGAGGATTTCAGTGAACCCAGGAGATGGAGCTAAATATTATTTTATCCACTAAATCAGCTGCTAGTGGGCCTTTGGGAGGCCTTCTTTCTCTTTGGGCTCTGTCTTTATGCCATCTGCCTTGCCACCTGTTTTCCTTCACCCCCCTCCAGGGCTGCTGCTCAGTCTCAGATGGAGTCATCTTTCGGGGCCTCCGCATCACAAGTGCACTTCTCACTGGCTCTGACTGCCAGCAGCGTGTGCTGATGCTGCTCACCTCCTGTCTCTCTGCTCTGGTGCCCCAAGGCCATGGTCCATAAAGAAAGGAGGGGGAGCCGGGCGTGGTGGCTCACTCCTGTAATCCCAGCACTCGGGAGGCAGAGGCAGGAGGATTGCTGAGTTCGAGGTTTGCCTGGGCTACATAGTGAGCTCAGGGCCAGCCTGAACTACAAAGCGAGACCCTGTCTCAAAAAAAAAAAAAAAAAAAAAAAAAGAAAGGAGGAGGAAGAAGAGACCTCCAGTTGGCCCCCTCTTTGTAGCCCACACTGAAAGGCTACACCAGGCAGCAGAATAGGCGCTCTATGTCTGTGAATCCACAGGGTCATTCAGAAGTCTTTGACAGCTACCCATCGCAAGAAAAAAAGTTGCCGTTGAGATCCAGCACATCACACATACACACACACACACATTTCTGAAACAAATTCATAAAACAAGAGCTGTCATTATTTAGAGTGTTGTACCCTGACATTTTTCACTCTATTCTATCCATTTTTGTAAATCCAGGAAAGCTGGGAATTGTGGCAC
This sequence comes from Thryonomys swinderianus, assembly GCA_004025085.1. Lineage (NCBI taxonomy): Eukaryota > Metazoa > Chordata > Mammalia > Rodentia > Thryonomyidae > Thryonomys > Thryonomys swinderianus. The sequence goes on from PVIC010009368.1 coordinate 32,787, forward strand.
ATACCTGTAATCTGAGCTGTCCAGGAGGCTGAGGCTGGAAGATCATAAGTCCAAGGCCAATGTAGGCCAAATGGCAATATTTTATCTCAAAAATAAATAAGTAAGAAAAATTAAAATGCTGGTCTTGATATCTTCTTTTCATAGCCTGATAGACCACAGTGCAATACAGTCTAATCTAATACAGCCTCCAGTCTAATACAGCCCTTGAACTAGAGCATCATGCGGGCTTGGGTAGCCTCCCAGGCAGATGTGATACACAGTCATTACACACCAGCATGTTCTTGCTTTGTGAACCCACGGGTGGTTTCATAATAGTAACAGGTAAATACAGATGTACTATTTTACCTTGTGCCTTACTATATATTTTAGTAAAGAAATTAAAAATGATTATGATTTTAAAAAATAATACTGGACATAATGGTACATGCCTGTAATCCCAGCACTTGGGAGGCTGAGGCAGGAGGATCCCTGTGAGTCTAAGGCCAGCCTGAATTGTATTACAAGGCCCTGTCTCAAAAAATGATTATGGTGCCAGGTAAAATTTTAGAACTGTTAATATATCCTCTCACTATATGAGTATTTACCAAAGTCCATACTCTTAGGCACATGTCACTAAGTGACCTTTATACTGAGCAGTTTACAGAATCCATATGAGTGCCACATACCATCTACTTCAGCTCCCAGAATTCAGTCCCTGCATTGAACTAGCACTCGATGCAGCACTTTGTAAACTCACTGCTAACCCTTTAGAGATGATATTAGCTACCGAAGAAATAGTGACACTTAGGGAAAGAAATGTCACAGGACGGGGGAGCATTTGACCATTGTATAAATGTTACAAGACATTTGCAGATAGCAGGAGTCAGTTGGCATACAGTGGCTGGGACATGGCTCCCCCAGGGTTGTTTAGAAAGGTCCTTGAAGGTCATTTCCACACGTTGATTAAGGTATACTTCAGGGCCAAGATTTACCTCAGTGGTTCTGGCTCCTGTCCTCAAGTGCAAGGGCCCTGGTTCAATCCTGGCAACCACATACAACAATGCTGGGCATGGTGACTCACGTCCACCAGCAATCAGTACCACATACCACAGTGCCAGGCATGATGGCTCACACCTGTAATCCCAGCACTCAGGAGGCAGAGTCAGGAGGATTGCTGAGTTCGAGGCTTGCCGGGGTACATAGTGAGCTCAGGGCCAGCCTGAACTACAAAGCGAGACCCTGTCTCAAAACAAACAAACAAACAAACAAAAAAGATTGGAGCACAGGGGTTGGTTTTGTTTCGTTTTGTTCTGTTTGTTTTGTTTTGTTTTGTTTTGTTTTGTTTTGTTTTGTTTTGAGACAGAGTCTTGCTTTGTAGTTCAGGCTGGCCCTGAGCTCACTATGTACCCCGGGCAAGCCTCGAACTCAGCAATCCTCCTGTCTCTGCCTCCCGAGTGCTGGAATTACAGACGTGAGCCACCACACTTGGCACTACACAGGGTTTTTTGATCCCAAAGCTTTGCCATTTTTTCTGGCGGAAAACTGCCTTGATGCCAGTCCTGTGTCAAGTATGGATGACATGTATCCTTCCAACAAGTGTGAGGTGGACACATAAAGAATAAGTGACATCATGTCAGAAACCACAACCACTGTGGTCATTGTCATCACCACAGGGCTTCCCTCAAATTTAAGTATGTGAATCAGGCATCACGATAGCTGTTGAAGAAATGTAATGCTGATGGTATTTGGCAATAAAATAGTAATCATTGTGTGGATCTCTGATGAAATGAGATTGAATCCATTTGAGCTCCTAATTGTCTGCTACACTACACTGGAGATAGAGATAAACTACTATTGTCTCCACTGCTCAGAAATATGAAATTCAAAGCAATGTGCACAATCTTGAGAAATATGCTAGCCTAATGAACCAGCAAATTAGACTTTTATGTCTCTTTATTTAACAGCCAGTTCCATGAATGTATCAGAGTTCATTACAAAGGTGCAAAATTTAAGGAAATGCTGCTAAATTCATCTATGATTAGAACTAATGACTTTTAAAAGATCTTCATATTTTTAGAGGGAGCTATCATTTATTATTGAATTTATATGGTTTGGGGTAATAAATCGTTAATCTTTTCTCACTTAATTCCATTATTTCTAGCTTGGATTTTGTAAAACAGCCACAGAAATAATCTTACGTAAGAAATCAACTTCATTTTTTCCTACCAGCCCTGCAATGACATTCAGAAAAACAAGGGCTAATCTTTAGTGGCCTGTGTCAATGTTTCTCAACAGGCGGAGAAGGATCTTGCCTCCAGGGGACGTAGGCAGTGTCTGGAGACATTTTAGACTGTCACCGCGAGTTTGGGGCAGGGGTGGACAGGGGCCGTGGATGCAGTCAGACAGACCATAACGCACAGGACAGCTCCATAGGGAAGCTGACCCAGGACACAGTGAGACTGAGACACTGGCCTGCGTGAATGTGTTTCATTCACAAAAAGTTCCATTTAATTCAGTGTTTTCTAGAATGAGGTCCCTTTCCACCTCGTCATATAAACTGAGAGCAAAACCACCTACATGGATGGGTTTGATCCCCATGAATTTTCCTCAATAGTTGCTCTAATGAGGATTTTAGTGCCTGCAGTATAGACAGTAGAAATTATTAAATTTTGATTATAGAAATGTCTTTAATTTACTCGAACATTTAAATTATCTTCAAAGAGTTATTTTTCCCATCTTAAATGAAAAGCATCTGATTATGTAGGAGGCTTCAAAATGTTAGCATATCGGTTCAAGCTGTTTGAAAAGAATCCACCTTATATTGATGAAAATAGTCAGTAATTAAGTGTATGGTCGGAAGACAGAATGAAGCCAAATGGTGAGATGATCAAAGGGTCTCACTTATTAGAACTTGGGTGAGCTCAGAACATTATTTATGGCCTGGTACAAGTTAAGAGTTTAAATGGAGTAAGTTTGATTGCAATATTGCAGACTTTCTCTTTTAATATTATAGATTTCACTTAGCTCTCCAGTATATATCCATGGGGAATCTACTTAATTTGATCTAATTCAACTTTATACTTTTAGCACCCCTGTGATAAGAATGATCAAACTTTTTTTTTTTTTTTGAGACAGGGTCTTGCTTTGTAGTTCAGGCTGGCCCTGAGCTCACTATGGAGCCCAGGCAAGCCTTGAACTCAGCAATCCTCCTGCCTCTGCCTCCCGAGTGCTGGGATTACAGGCGTGAGCCACCATGCCCGGCTAGAATGATCAAACTTTTATAGGCCTTATTTATTTTAAGAAATATCATTATGAAACAGGCTAGTAAAGAAGAATGAAAGGAATTGAAATTCTTCCTATCCTAAAGAAGATAACAAGAGTCAAAAATTCTTTTAAAAAAGATTAGCTTCCCAGGTTGTTTAGCTTCCTGGGAACTAGGTTGTTCTGAAAGAAACCTGGGTATAAATATGTAATCTCAGATGTGAAATATATATGGTATATGGAGCCTGCATCTGTGGGATGGAACCAGTAGCAGAGCAGGTGAATGACTGAGGAAATGTCCCACCGTCTAGAGAAACCCAAGAGTTAGAATGGGCTCCAGGCATCCACTTACAGATACTTACTGAGCCTCCTTGGGCATGGAAGGTTCCGCCCACCTTCGGGCTCCACCCAGAGGAAGGCGAAGTTTATGGTGGGGGGGGGGCGGTTAGGAGGCCACATCCCTACCTGTATCTCCTTTTATCTTCTCTGTGCCTCAGTTTCTCATTATTGCAATTGGCATCATAACAGTGCCCACCCCAGATAGTTGTGAGGAAGGAACAAATGAATGACTAGGTGTGAAGTACCCGGCCAAATGCCAGCACCACAAAGCACTATGTGGATGGTTAGTTTGGGGTGTCATTTAGGCCAGGCCACCGTTTCCAAAAACCTGCTCCAACATTATTCTGTATGTTTCTGTGAAGGTATTTTTAAAGATAAGATTAACATTTAAATTAGTAGAAGTAAGGCAGACAACCCTCTCTAATATGAGTAGGCTTCCCTCAACTATTCCAAGAATGTAAGAGAAAAAAAGAGAAACTTCCACTGGGGATTTAGCTCAAGTGGCACCGTGCCAACCTTGGTTGCACAAGAGCCCAAGTTCGATACCCTGTACTGAAAAAAAAAAAAAAAAAGCAACTTCCCCCATGACAAGGGAAATCCTGGCTTGTTGACCCACCCTATGACTTAGAATTTGTCAAATTTCAAAATCATAGAAGACAGTTCCCTAAAAATCCCAGTGTCTCTCCAATTCTTTCTCTTTGGCTTTCTCCTTTCTCTTTCTCCTTTCTTTCTTCTCTTTCTTTTCTCTTTCTTCCTTTCTTTCTCAATGTTATTTAATAATCTAAACAGTTATTTATCCCTGTCATATGTACATATGTGCAGACATCTATCATCTGTCTATCTGTCTATCTGTGTACATCCTATTGGTCAGTGTCTCTGGAGAGCTCTGCCTAACACATCTGCATAAGGATAGCTCCGTGTACTGAGCCTATTCTGCCTGGCGCTTAACACTTCAGATGGTCCCCCTTATCCTTCCTAGAGCTCCACTGCCCACATTTTACAAAGGGGAATCTGTGTCAAAAAAGGCCAGTGACTCGTTTGCCCAGAGTAATTCAGCTAGAACGTGGCAGTGGCAGGATTCAGTCTTTTCCTTAACCTTCCCCCCAAGTAAACACTGTCATTTTTAGTGTATTATTAAAAGGTTAGGACTGCTGGTTCTTTCTGTACCAACTGGTCTTCAGCACATTCATAAAGCCACTGAACTATTTCCTGGCTATGTTTTGTTTATTTTTATCTTTAACAAATTTTTTCAATTAAATCATGTGTATTCATTAATGAGATACAATTGGTAAAGTTTACATTTTATTTACTTATTTTACTTGAGACATAGTAAGTGTGTATGTTTATGGGGCACCTTATGACACCCCATACCATGTGATATATGTGTAATGTAATATGTAATGTATATGTGTAATATAATATGTAATTGTGTAATGTTCAAATTGGGGTAAATATATCCTCAAACATTCATCAATTTTTTTTTGTGGCAAAAACATTCAAGATATTTTCTTCTGGCCACTTAAAAAAATACACAGTACATTATTGTCACCTACAGTCACCTTGTTGTGCAGTAGCACACCAGAACTGGCTCCTGGCTGCTTGTAACTTAGTATCACTGACCAACAACCCCCTCATTCTTCTCTTACCCTACGCCACTCCTCCTTTGGTGATCACTCTCCTGTACTTCTATAAGATCAACCGTTTAAGGTTCCACATATGAATGAGGTCATGTGATACTTGTCTTTCTGCACCTGCCATATTTGACATTTCAAATTATTAAGATGTATTTTTGGGCCGGAGATTTAGCTCAGTGGTTCCAGCCCCTGCCTCACAAGCACAAGATCCCTGATTTGATCCCCAGTAACCACAAACACCAATACCAATTGTGGTGACTCATGCCCACCAGCAATCAGCACCACATACTACAGTGCCGGGTGTGGTAGCTCACACTTGAAATCCCAGCACTGAAGGCAGAGGCAGGAGGACTGCGGAGTGTGAGGCTGCCTGGGCTACATAGAGAGCTCAGGGCCTGAGCAAGACCCTGTCTCAAAAAACTCTCCCAGTTCTATTTGTGGCATCACAAATGATAGAATTTCTTCCTCTTATGGCTGAATAGTATTATAGTGTGTGCATATCATAGTTTCCTTACCCATTCATCAGTTGATGGATACTTTATTTCCATTTCTTAGCTATTGTGAATACTACCTCGATTAGTATAGGTATGCAGGTATCTGTTTGACCTACTGATTTCATTTCTTTCAGACACACATATACCTTAGAGCGGAACTTCTGGATGATATGATTGTTCTATTCTTAGTTTTTTGAGGTGTCTTCATACTGCTTCCCATAATGGCTATGTGGATATTTCAAAACTCCTTTCAAGTGATAAGATATAGTAAATGTCAAGTGAATTTTCCCGGCCTCTGACTGTAATTCTCATTGTGTTGAAATATGGAACTGTTTCAGCAAAGCTACTTGCACTATGTTTGACAGAAGCTAACTAGAAGATGAGCACTTAGAGAACACTTAGTCCCATTACTACAAACGCCAGCTGATAGAAGGGACCAAGGTCATCATCGCAGGGAAATTAGCCAAGTAGACCAGTTCTGGAAAAGAATAAAGCTCTCTTGAGTTAGTTCAGAGGAATAGGTGTTTAAGAATGGTGTGTGTTTTTTTTGTTTTGTTTTGTTTTGTTTTGAAACAGGGTCTTGCTTTGTAGTTCAGGCTGGCTCTGAGTTTACTATGCAGCCCAGGCAAGCCTCGAACTCAGCAATCTTCCTGTCTCTGCCTCCCAAGTGCTGGGATGACAGGCATGAGCCACCATGCCCGGCACTGTGGTATGTGGTATTGATTGCTGGTGGGCGTGAGTCGCCACACCCAGCATTGTATGTGGTTACCGGGATCGAACTCAGGGCCTTGAGCTTGCGAGGCAGGCGCCGGAACCACTGAGCTAAATCTCCAGCCCAAGAATGGTGGTTTTTTAAAAGAGTAATCTTCCTGAGTAGAATGCCAAAGCTTTTCAGACAGGGACTTTGGCTGGAAGGGTACCAGAACAGAGTAGAGCCCCCACCCCCACCCCCACGATCACGCAGCAGCCTTGCTGAGCAGGGCTTCACCAGTATGCAGAGGGGACTCACTTGAAAAGGAGAAACTGCATCTTGTAAGATATTAATGTGTGTAAAGTAACTTGCTCTGCTAACACTCATTGTGTTTAAATTTGTACTTGAATGGTATTTTCAGAGTGAAATTCATCACTAAAGTAATAGATGATTCCAACAGAAATATTATTTTATGATAGTAAAGATTGACAAAAGTTTCATAACTTAGTAAAGGTAGTATCTTCCTTAAAAATAATGGAGTGGACTTTTAAAATCTCTTGTTCTTATCGGTATGTATATGACCGAATTAGCAAATCCTACCGGGCTTCTTTCTGTAAATAATTCTAATTATTGAATAAAGTTCATTTTACAGTTCACCAAGGGCAATTAAGTCAGTCCTAGAGTCGTCAGACAAACATGAATTAGTGACTGTACTCAATTTCCTTTTATGTGTAGAACTGCTTTTAAAACAACTTGAGTTCAAAAGAGCTTTGAGAAGTAATTTTCCAATCTTCTCCACTGGTAACATTGAACTTAGCCTCAGCCGGTAATATTTGTCTTCCTCATTTGCAGCAATAACAACACTTTAAATTGATACGGTGCTTTTAACTTCGCAAAGAATGGTCAAGTTCATTTATGAACTGATCTTCTGTGTTGTCCTATGCTCTAATCTTCAGCTGGCAATCCCAGCTACAGATGAGCACATTATGAAGAGGCTACGCTAAGGAGTGTTGTCTGTTTCTTGTTTTTTCTGTACACAATTTAATGTCTTAATGCCATGACCTAAAGATAGTTTTGGCATCTCAGATAATCTCCAGAGATATAAAACATTCACATGATGGTGAGTAGAAAACATGTGATAATGTAAAAATAATTTTAATTCATATATATGTTGTAAGTACAAAAGAAAAAACAAACCAACAAGGAGTGAGAGGGGAACTTGGGAAGCTCTCTCTCTGAATCTACTGGACTACAATACTTACCCAAATACTGTAAGGAGTTAAGAGCAAGCAAAGGGTGCAGATGTGGCCTTTGAAAGGTACATGCTGTGCCTGGCTAAAGAAGTATCTTTCTCTGGTTTATAAAAAACAATTCATATACTCACCACAATAAGAAAGTAATAGTTATGTTGGCAAACCCTTCATCTATAAAACTCACTAAATGGTGTTTAAAGCAGCAGGAGACCATTCGTCTATACATTTCCCATTACTGTTTTGAATTGTGTGAGAGAGAATTATATGGCATATTTTAACATTATGTGACAAAGAAAGGCAAAAACTCTTAAAATATATGAGGCTCTAAACTTATATTTAGATATTTCACTATATAAAAAGACAAGTTAGCAAAATGAAATTAATAGAAGGGATGTGCTTAGATAATTTTGGAAAGTAAATCAAAGACATAATGCTCTTCAATGTGGAATTTCCATCCAGGAGTGAGATATGAAGATGTGTCAGTGAGAGGTACGTGTGCATAAAATACGTTCTGGATTGTAGGCTCATGCTTGAAACAAGAAAGTATCAAATAACTATAAATAGTATATTACTAGATCACAATCAACTCTTTTGACCTATGCAAAAAAAAAAAAGTCTGAAATCAAAGGTCACAATTTATGTTTACCAGAGGGGTGGGTATGTAATGAAAACTAGAAATAAACTTCCATGCCTGAAAGTCATTGAGATTGGGGGCACACTGGTTTCCGCAGCCTAATGTACCCTCTAATTGACTGATTGACCTGATAGAGATATCTATAGTATTACTCTTTAATCATTTCACATCTATATTTGTCACACATCTTTCTGATTCTACAAAGTTTATTTTGCCTACTTACTCTATAAAGATACTTTATGTGGTATTCTTTCCTTCCTTGTTTTTATTATAATCATAAACAGTAATTTCTTAAATGTAAATAACATTTAGTCTATTTTCACATATTCCACCTAAAGCATTAAAACCACAGGGTTTACAGATCAGGTTCCACAATCAACTAAATGTACATCTGGCATAGTGAGGCACGGACAGAATAGAGCTCAGTAAAATTAAAAGTTATTTCACTTAAAATATATATGATTCATTGATTTCTACTAAAGCATTGCAACATGAAGAAGCAGAAAGGAAGGGTAAACACAGATTAGGCACTTTCCTTCACAATGACCAAATACCCGACACTCACAACTGAGAGGAGATGTGTAGATGGCTCACACTTGCAGAGAGTCGGCTGGGTCCAAAGAAGAAACTTCATGATGGATGGGCTTCGAGGGGGAAGCTGCACACCCCCATGGCAGAAGGCAGGAGGCAAAAACAAGAATACTCCTCTCTAGGGCACAGCCCAAGCATCCAGCATCATGCCACCAGGTCCCACCACTGAGCAATACAGTCCACTTTGAACTCATCAAAGAATTTAATCCACTGAAGTGTACGGTACCCCCCTGATGCAATCACCTTCTAGTAGCCCCACCTCTGTACACGTGAGACTTTAGGGGGCCATTTTAGCTCTAAAGCATAATAATATATTCCATTTGTATCATCGGGCATCTTTAATAGAAGCAAATACTATCTAGTTAAATGGCTAGGTTTAATGACTAGGTAGACTCGGAACCAAACTGCCTATACTTAAATCCCAGTTCCTCCACTGGCCTGGTTTGATGTGAATCTGTGTGTGTAATCTTGACTTATATGTGGGTATAGGTTTCCTCATTCAGAAAAGTGAAGTCATCAATAGGCTCCAAACCCTAGGATTGTTGAGAACAGTAAATCAGTAACATAGCTGAAAGGTGTGCACATAATTTTATGTGTAAGGACTGGCATGTCAACTGTTACTGAAGAGGACCCCTTTTGTGAAAATATTTTTTTATTGGTACATTATATATACACATCCCAAACACACTCCACATTGAGAATTTGTACCAGTATGACACAACTTAATTCTCATTTTTCCCTTCCCCTAAGAGGACACTTTTACTATCACCCCCTCTTTTTCTAGCTAAAACATAAGAAAATCCCATTTGAGCATAAAGAACAAGGAAGTGGATTACCTTACATAACTAGAAAGTTAGTCTTTCAGTATCTCAAAGATGCCATCCAGTGCCTGGCTCTCTCCTTGTCTCCTCTTCTTTCTCATGATGGTTCAAGTCTAATTCTGAAGTCCCTGTGGAGCCCCGAATTATTGTCGTTGAAACTGAAGCTGTGAGGTTCTTTATTCTCAACCACCTGCTGGAAGGGAAAAGCCACAACCCCAGGCCTGAAATGTAATTCCTTCCTTCTGGTTGGACTAACCTTATTAGTTAGTCGCCCAATCAAAGTCAAGGAGTGGTGGCAGTTCATGAGCTGATTGGCTTAGCACCCTTGGGATCCACCCGCAGCATAATCTTGGAGAAGATATCCCTAAATTGTGAAACATGTGAGATGGTGACCATTTGCCTGGACCCTGAGTTCTGGTAGGAAGAAAAAGAGGTGAGGAGAGGCTGACTGTTACTGTCAGAAAACAAGGAGCTGTTGCTGTTAGACAAGAGGGCATCTTTTAACACACCACCATGTGAAACTGTTTCTGGATATGAAAAATAAAATGCAACTCAATATATTTTATCTATTTATAGCTTACATTTACTGAGCAATTGCTTTGTGCCATATACTATGCTAATCCTTGACAGTGGTTATTTCTTTCCATCTTCACAAACACCCTCATTCGTTTAATTAGCATTCACTTCCTAAGCACCCGGCATCCTTCGTGACCTGTCTCCTGGCTGGGAATGGAGCCACGGCCCCCCAAGAGACTTCCTGTGCTCTTGGAAACCGCATTCTATAAATAGGCAGCTGAAGCTGACAGGGACTGAGTGGGCTCTGGGGTTTCAGAGCTGGAACACGGCAGAGGTGGGTCTTGGTTCAGGGAGTCCAACCCCAAAGCCAAGAGTGGGTTATAACAGGAGTAAGATAGATAGGTCAGGTATCAATGAATGTGAAGTCACAGTACACCAGTCAGCCAGGTGCAGTTCCTTTCTTCAAGCCTCCACTTTTGTGTGGAGAGCTCTTTGTTGCTTGGAGGAGGCACTGCTCAGAGTGAGTGCCCTGTGACCTGTGGTGGGGTCGCATTCAAGCGCCCCAAGGACAGTGAAGGTGAAGAAACCACCCAGCCAGCTCCACTGGGCCCAGTTCACTTCCTGTGCACAGAGGACCGAGTCACACAGGCGTTGGCTCCGAGGAGGAGGGAGCGACCATCCCAGACCTCTAGGTGTCATTTGTAATGACTTAAAGTATAGCTACCTATGCTTTGTTTTGGGACTACTTAGCAAAAAAAAAAAAAAAATTCTGTGCCATGTAGGAAAGTACAAGTTCCAGGCCTCTGAGCAGAAACCTGAGCAAATTGAAGAATGAAACATGAAAAGCACCTGGTTCCCTCTCATAATGATCTAGGACCTAAAATTTAAGTAAAGATTTAGTTTTCCAATTTGACTAAGTTATTTTGATTTCCAGGATATCAAAACCAGAGTGAGTAAAGAATCCACTTCTAATTGTCACTAAATCACATGAATTTGGCTGAATTCAAATGCGTCATTCCTAAGGAATTGTTTTGTTTTGTTAATGAGTTTTAAGTTTTTTTGTTTTGCTTTTAGTTTTTTGAGACAAGGTCTCACTTTGTAGTTCAGGCTGGCCCTGAGCTCACTATGTAATCCCAAACTAGCCTCACACTCACAGCATTTCTCCTGCCTCTGCCTCCCAAGTGCTGGGATTACAGGCATGAGTCACCACTCCAAGGCATTGTGGTATGTGGTTCCCGGGGATCAAACTCAGGATCTTGCACTTGCAAGGCAGACACCTGAACCACTGAGCTAAATCCCCAGACCAAGTTTGAAGTTTTTTGAGATACAGAGTCTCACTCTATTGCCCAGGCTGGCCTTCAATATCTTAGGCTCCAGCAATCCTCCTGCCTCTGCCCCTTGAGTGGCTGGGACTGTAGGCACATGCTATCATGCCAGCACAGACTTTCCTTGGCCAGACTGAAAGCAGTTTTCAAGCACCGGTTATGTTTCAGGAGCTGTGCAAAGTGATACAATGTAATCTGTCCCTCAGAGGAGCCATTATCACTGTCTGTAGCGGAAATGGGGGTAGCTGGGGCCAAAAATGGTGGAAAGGGTGTGGGGGCATCCAGTGGGGCTCCAGAGGGGCTGTTTACAAAGCAGATAACCAAGGGAGAGGGCACCTGACATGAGAAGGCAAACAAGTCCGTTGTAGTATCGAGGTTCTCCAGAAAACCAGACCCAATAGGATATAGGGCAAGAGATGGGCTTAGTGTTTAGTACTGGGGATTGAAACCAGGGCCTGCACACTGAGCCACACCCCCTTCTTCCACCTGTGTCTGAGTCCCATGCACACTGGAGAAGGGATCCTTTCTACTCGGTCTATTGACTCAAATATCCTCTGGGACTACCCTCACAGGCATACCTAGACATACCCTAGCATACCCAGATCTCTAGACACCTCTTAGCTCATCAAGCTCACGTGAGGGCTTAACGGTCCCCTGGCCCTGATCTCATGCAGTGGCTATTGCATTTGAATAAAGTGCTGCAAATGAATAAGATGCAACTCTTGAAACAGGTGAGTACCTAGTTAAGATGGTCACCAGGGGAGCAGACTGGGGCGGACTGGACCCAGCAGCTCCGGGCCCGCCGTGTCGTGTTTCCGGTGGACTGGGGAATGAGCGGCAGGCAGACCGGACCCAGCAGCTCCAGGCCCACCGTGCCATGTTTCCGGCAGACTGGGGAACTGGTGGTGGGCGGACCGGACCCACCAGCTCCAGGCCCACCGTGCTGTGTTTGCAGCGGACTGAGGAATGAGCGGCGGGCGGACCGGACCCAGCAGCTGCGGGCCCCGCAGTGCCGTGTTTCCAACGGACTGAGGGACCAGCTGCGGGTGGACCAGACACAGCGGATGCGGCCCCAACATGCCTTGCTTCCGGCAGACTGAGGGAGCAACATGCGGACCCAGCTGCAGGGTGCAGGCCATTTCCAGTGGACTGAAGGCCGCCCACCAGCCCACTGTATCCCAGAGCTGTGCAGTGAGGAGTCAGACATAGAGGTAACTCATAAGCTCAAAGCATCCAGTATAGAATCTAACAAACCTTTTTATCTTATTTACTGTGTTTAATACTGATATTGGCATTTATTGTATTATGGTAACAAACATGATGTGATTGTTCTGCTCAAATACGTACCATGATGTGTCAGGAGTGAGAACACTCAAGGGTTATTACAGATTCAAGGAGGACCCCCCAGGAAAGTGCTGCTTCCAAAGGGCCCCAGATAATACAAAGAGACCTGCAACAAACATTGTCCTGTCATCAGTCAAAGAAGAGCATTAAAAACAAAGAAAGAGTAGAAATGGGAAAATACACAAAAAACCAGACACAAAGATCACCACCACAGGGAAATTCAGAG